>JAIUZE010024896.1:0-17411 GCA_022085475.1 Heliosperma pusillum | reverse complement strand
CATAAAATCATCATATTCAATACATGTTATTTTATTAAAACTTCTAACATGTGAATTATTAAATCTACGAAAAACCCGTTTGACTTTCATGTT
Organism: Heliosperma pusillum; assembly: GCA_022085475.1. Taxonomy (NCBI): domain Eukaryota; kingdom Viridiplantae; phylum Streptophyta; class Magnoliopsida; order Caryophyllales; family Caryophyllaceae; genus Heliosperma; species Heliosperma pusillum. The sequence goes on along the minus strand of JAIUZE010024896.1, from coordinate 17,318 downwards.
ATCAAATTAAACTAAAATCTCGTATTATAATTTCTAACATGTGAGAAATAATAATATAATGAAAAGCTTTTAATTAAATAATTTACTTATTAAAATTTCCCACTTGCTAAATATTACAAAATACGATAAAATAACAATACTCTAAAACCGTCACAAGTCCAAGGGGACCCACGGTTCATTTTGGACCGGTTTTGGTCATCTTTTCTAAAAACCGTTTCTTAATATTTCCCGCATGCTTAACATATTTAAAACCCGTCAAAACAACAACAAAACAATCAAGTATCGACAAAACCCTAAGAACCAAAACACGGACCAACCAGACCGGGCTGGACCGGTCTGAACCGGCCTGGTTTGGCCCGGTTTTCCAGCCACCAAAACAGCCCATAACCGGCCAACCCCAACAACAACTCTAAATTATTTCTAACATGTTTTTAATTAACAAACAACCATTTTAACAATCATCATACAAAAATCATGATTATAAACAAATCATTCCAATATGTCAAGAACACAAAACATGTCATAAAAATTCCATACCACATACAAATCATTACTACTTATCATGTTATTACCAATAATCATAAATAACAATAATATGAACAAAAACAAAAGGTATGTAACATTAATTCGTCGAGTAACTCGGAATCGTTACCTTAACTAGCACAAAATCAAGTAGCACCAAAATATAAGAACTAAGAAATAAGAAACCCGTCTTCTAGTCTTCTCCTAAAATATACGAGTCACCAACCTCGTCTTCAAAATCTTCCCCTATAAGAAATGACAAGAATAACTTTATTAGAACTAAAACTTGATTTTCCATAATTAAAGTGTTGAAAACGATTTTGTCGGAATTTAAAATAAACCGTACTTGAAGATGGAGAGCGAAGAGGAGATTCTAGAAATATAAGTTAGGACGGATTTGAATAAGAAATGAAGGTTTTATGATGATTTTGCTCAAGAACGACGAAGAACGACGAAAAACGATGAAGAACGATGAAGAACGATTAAAGAAAGTGATAATTAGATCTTAGGTTGATTTATTGTAAAATGAAAAGGTTGTTAGTGAGTAAGTGGAGAATGGGCCGTGTAGTTATAGAAGAAATATGGAGTCGGGTTTTGAAATTGTTGTTACGGAATTGACACGGGTTTTATAATTATATTACGGTAATTGATTAAATATAATTAGATATTAAGTTAATTAAACCAAATATCTAGATATTATGTTATTGTAATGAAAAGAAAGAAAATATCAAGGCCTAAGAGAGGAGAAAGGAGCCGTGTGGTTTGAGATGAATCGGGTCTGTTTTGTAAACGGTTTGCGTAATTTTCGTTGACGGATCGATAAAGTAATAAATATCTTAGATATTATTATTAGTTTAATCATATTAATTCAAAATATCTCAAGTGAGTGGAAAAAGGTGACATGGGCGTGTGACTCATGCCAAAGTCGAGTTTCGGGTTTGTTTCGGGATTTACGATGACTCGGGAATAGTTAAATGATGTTCTGGATTAAACCGTAAAAGTTATTCTTTAAATTCCGAATAAATTCAAAATAATTATATTAAATTATGATAAATCTAAATAAATCTTAATAAAAATAAATTAAAATATTATTTTTTTAAATAAAATTTCGGTCTTCAAACTTACAAGGCGAGTCGGGAAAAAGTCAACGAAAGTCAAAGTTGACTGAAAAACAGGATTCTCATGGAATCTCTCAAAAATTCCAAATACGAACTCGGAATTTCAAAATACGACTCGTACCACTAAATTCTATTTAAACTCAAGTTTGCTGGAAAGTACTCGTAGATATTTTATTAGAAAATTGGGTACTTTTCGGGTTTTACCAACTGTAAGTAACTAGTATAAGAACAGAGAGAAGAAAATATAGTCATCTCACACTCAGACTACGACCGCACACATGCATTGCTAACTAATAGAAGATGATTCAAGCACCGTACACACGCATAACCACCGTTCAAGGACTATCACGTGCCGAACATTTGCAAAAAATATGGATATGTGAGGCTAATTGGTAAGAAGGGGCAAAACAATTAATGGAAATGTGAGGGTAAATAGCCAAGCTAGTTCCTAACAAGACCGTAATAGAACTCGTTCCATTCTTCCAACTATCAAAAACTAAGCTCGATGCCTTAACATATCTAGGCATATACAACACAAATCCCATAAAACACCTCGACAAATGACAATAAGCATAGGAGGTGTAAATAACAAAAACTTCAGCCAATTATTTTTTTTCATTATATTTTTTCATTTTTTCATTTCTTTCTCTTTTTTTTTTTCTTTTTCTTGGCTGATCGAGGGAAAAACCCCTCGATCGAGTGAAATAAGTCACTCGATCGAGGCAACATACTACAACATCTGCTCGATCGAGCTAAAAGCTGCTCGATCGAGGTACTATTCATCACTTCTCTTCTTTTTCTCGCAAATTCCACTCCAATCAATGAAAACGAGCCAAAAACTGACACAACAGTAAAATATACCTGTAATACCCGTAAAATCATCAAATAAAATAAAAAGGGAAATTTAAAGATAATAATAATAAAGTATTATAAAGAATAAAATAATAAGAACTAAAATGGGAATTAGTAGCGGTACAACTGTCACGTAACCTAGAATTTAATCCGACTTTGAGACGATAAAATAATAACGCTATCATCCTCAAACGGTAAAAGAATTTATAATAAAATATATTCCTTAAATTTATTTTAATAAGAGAGAGCATTATATATATATATATATACATACATTTAACCCTAGTGTCGATATTAGGAGTCTCAAAATATATCGTCACGCTTCGTTTTCCGTGTCGCGGAAACCCGACACAACACTAAACGAAATCCTAACCACATCTAGCCTAGATACCTAATAACCACCCTACATGCCAAGGAACCAATGCATGTTGAAGCATGCTCCTCTCTTGTCTACTTGGGAGCCGTTTATTCCCTTCCCCATATCCCTCTTTTTGTCTTTCCAAAACTTCACTCCAACACTCAATAAACCCTATAACTCAAGCTCCCACCAGAATTATTAGCTCACTAAAACACTATCAACACAAAAAAAAAAAAAAAGAGAAGAGAGATAGAGAGAAGAAGAAGAAGAAGGAGAAGCTAGGAGGAGGATCTTGCCTTTACACTAAGATCTTCACCTTGTAAGGACTAAAATACTAAACTCTTAGCATTTCATTCTCATTCAACACTTAATCTTGAGTAAAACAAACCCTTAAACGAACTATAAGAGTCTTCATACATGCATGCAAGAACCTATACACAAACAATCATCAAAGTGTCAAACCCGGAGGTTGATAATTAACAGAATAAAAATCCGACTTAGACTTGTGTTATTGCTTTGAAAAACATATATGTCGTAGGTCTTCCTGTCTTTAATAAGTGTACAAAATTTTGTCATAATCCGTTGAGTATTTTGCAAATGAAAAATCATACAACAAGAACATGATTCTGGACAAACGAATCTGCTAGTCTCAATGTTTGTGTCTTAAAAAGTAACTTAAAAGATTAATGAGGACAAACCCTTTTACCACAATAAACTTGAATGAATATAGAGTATATTAGGCCCTGGAATCAACTCATTTGAATTTATAATCTTTGTAATATACTTAAAAATATTTTGTGACTCATATTCTGACCACTAGTTAAATATCCGACCAATAGTACATCTTAAACCTATTTTTAGCTAACATTATATATACATAAAAGTTGGTAGACTAAATAATAGACCTATTGGAGTTGGTTTCGTCCAAGAATATTGAGTATTTGATTTTATATGATTTTTGCAACACAAAATGACAATCTGGAAATCTGATAAAATATTGTTCTTTAGATTGCTAGTTGAGAATCTACCATTTTCGAATAGACCACTAGTAAATAAAGTTATACTAAAAATAAATTCTTGATATTTGACTATGATAAACTTTAATGAGAGACATGCATGTTGGCCTTTTGAAAACCGATATTTCGACTATTTAAACACCCGAACCAGCCCAAAACTTTCTGTGACTCGGAAACCGTCACGTTTTACTAAACAGAAATTTCAGAGGCCTTAGAGTCATTTTTGGACTGTTAATATTTGACACTTAAAGTTGTAGGACATCTTAAGGAATCCAACCTCACTGGTCTTACCCCAAAACGTTAAGTAATGAAGGAGTTATGACGTTTTGAAGTCACTGTTCAGAATCTGTTAAACCGTAAAGTATGTATGAGATAATGAACTTGTATAAACCAAGTATATAAGCTATAACTTGTTAAAATAAAAGCACCAACTTGATAAAATACTCTTAAATATTCTGACCATGAACTTAGTTTACTTTCTTAATAATAAAACTCGGAACAAAACGTTCAAAATGGAAACATAACAAAAACCGAGTAAAATACATAAAACCATTTGAACTAGTTAAGGACCGACTTGAATAAATTGGTAACGAGTACTTTATGTATATTGTAGACTCGGGATTTGTAGAAGAAAAACTTTAAATCTAGACCAGCTCGTAAGGTAAGGGAAACGCTTGTCCATACACTTTTCTTGAACTATTGAGTTTTGTTTCAAATGTTATATTGTGTATAATGTTTATAATGGTTGTTATTATAAGTTTGGATTATTGTGATGAAATATTGAAAAATGATTGATGTTATTCCATCCCTTGAAATGTTGCAATATAATAAAGGACTCATAACTTTTAAGAGTTTGAAAACCAAAACCGTTTGATCTTTTGTACAAATTATGGAGATGGTTAATCTCAAGAAGTGGATTTAATTGTTTGGAAAGGGTTTTGATTTTTGGTTTGAACGGTTTTGGTAGAGGGGTAGGTTGTTCCCAAATAATAAAAGGGGACCTCCTATACAGAGCTTTTGGTAGGGGTTAGTTGATCGAGACCCCGTCCTCTTATCTTCCTCCTTGGGGTTGGCCCTTGGAGGGGTGTGCACACTCGGGATTTTTGGACAGTTATTGTACATGGTTTGGTGAACCCCGTCTTATCCGGACTAGGGCGAGGGAATCCTCTCCATACGGCCTCTATCCATTACTTACTAACTATTTTGGATCAGATGTCCTTATTTAGAAACTTGAACTTCTCAATGATATTCTACTTTCTTATGAATTCTAAATTTTAAGTAAAACTCTTATTTATTTTTTTGATTGTTTACCTTACTCAACATTATTGTTGACCCTCTTTTGTTTTTGTCCTTAATTGGAACTGCTATGACCACTATTGTGAGAGCAGATCGTGTGACAGGTAATCCAATGAACTAGGACGTGGGAACCACGGGAGAGCGCGCGCGTTATTGTTTTTATTGGAAACCAATGTTTAGACGATTATCTTTATTTTGCATCATCAAACTTATTCGCTTCCGCAAACATTTGGATTTGGTTGTAATCGGATTTTACTCTTTGGTTTTTAATTCACATGGACATTTACCCCTTTGAATTACATGATTTAAATACTTCTACTACAATTGGTTCAAATGTGACACATCCATATTCCGAATTTTACATGAAAACTCTATTTTTAAATATAACGGATTATGGGGGTGTTACAAAGTGGTATCAGAGCGGGTTTCCTTCTTGGATAGGTGATTAGATCTTCATATCTCTTCACCACCCGCAAATAGACCAACCTTGTTTAATATTTTCAAAATAAATATTCTATTTACACCGCAAACGTAATTTCAAAACTGTCTTGGAAATTCTATATAATATTACAAACTTCTTTTCAACGTGGTGAGATTGTGTGTGGAGATACTTGGGACGATTGTTAATACGATTATGATTATTAATATTAATATTATTTTAATTTCAAATATGAATTTAGGATGGCTTTTCCTATGGTTAGTCCACACAGTATTCGGATGCACCCGAATACGTCCCTCGCAGATTATAGTCTGCGCATGAAAACCTACATGGAATATTATAGCCATCTGTACCCTCGAGATTTCAAAAACTGCCCTTTCTACAAAGGGAGAATCCTTATTCGTTCGCTTCCGGACACTGGAGTTTACGCTGGGTTCGCTGGCGAACTTCGTGACGAAATAGAAGCCAACGAAGAAATGAGACTAGAAGACCCCACTCTGCCGGAATATCCGGACAATCATAACCTTGAGGAATTGGTGAGAAGATGCTATGAGGAGGATGATGTCCCATATGACGGGGAAGAAGAATTAGTGGAAGACGAAGACATGGAGGAAGACGAGGACATGGAGGATGATGAGGAGATGGATGAGGGAGAAGGCGATGTTATCGACCCTCCTAGTCCTGGTAGAGACCATTAGACTATCCTCAGCCTAACTAAGGATGACCATGCGAGCCGTTGTTTTATTTTAGTATTATATAAAAGTTGGACCGTGAAAATTTTTGAATTGTTGAGTTTTGAACAATTTGGGGTTTTGTTGAAATTTGAAATTTTCTAGTGATTATTATTAGCTATAACCCTATTTCATTATGAGTGAATTGCCTTATTATGCACATTTATTGATTTTACAATATCGCCTTATGCTAACATCATCGCATGTACTAGAATAGAAATAATATGATATAGTAAACCTGACATAGCATAGAGACTATGTACATACATACTAAATATTAAATGTGTTTGTTACGCCACGTAGTACCGATGGCCCGACCCCGCAACAACCCCATCAACAATGAGGACAAGAGCCAAGATGACAATGGGATGAATGAAGTGGTTCAACAATTGGTTCAGATTAACACTCGCTTGGCAGATTCCATGGAAAGAATTGCACAAACCAATGCCCCGAACTCCGCGGTCAGCATGACCAAGGCCGTGAGTCTGCAGCGCCCGCCTCAATTCGATGGGCAGGACGGAGACCCGGTGAAACTGGAAAACTAGATCCGAGAATTCGAAAAGATCTTCCAAACCCTGCGATGCCCAGAGATGTACATGGTGGACCAAGCCACTTACTACCTCACTGGTAATGCTGACACATGGTGGGGTAATAACAAGGAACGATTCTTAGAACCCGAGTACTACATCGATGATGAGGGAGAGGAAGTCATTGAACCGTTTTCTTGGGAAGCCTTTAAGAAGGAGTTGAGGTCTGAATTCTTTCCTGAACACCTTCGTAGGGCAAAGAGGAGGGAATTCGATAACCTCAAGCAAGGATCAATGACGGTTCAAGAGTATTATCAAAAGTTCCAAGAGCTGTCTCGCTTTGCGACAAACCTAGTTCCTGATGAAGCTTCCAAAGCTGACAAGTTTGAGCGGAACCTTGAGCTTAGCATTAGGGACCGACTAGGAGGACAAGAGTTTGCCACACTAGCCGCGGTTTACTGTCGAGCCAACAACATTGAAAGGGTCATGGAGGAAAAGAAAGCTGTGATAGGAGAAAAGCGAAAAGGCACCCAGTCTGATGCAGGCCAAGGATTCCCTAAGAGAGGAAACTTCACTAACTTGCCGCCCAGACCAAAATCTTTTGAGAACTTTGGAAAACCCCTAAGCACAAACTCTCAAGGAAGGCAGTCCGTGAGGCGCTATTTCTGCAAGCAATGTCGCCAAGATCACCCCGGGAAAGATTGCAATGGCAACCCTGTTCGCTGCAACTTCTGCAACAAAATGGGACACCGAGCTTATAAGTGCTACACCAAGGAACGACAATCTCAGCAAGGGAACCAAACTCGCCATGGAAGAATGCCTGCAAGGACCACAGGGAGTTATGCAAATTCTAACCGCGCTCAACCTGTCACCCGACCCCAAGGAAACCCCAACAATCAAGGCGTAAGTAGAGCCCCGATCAATGGAGGTAACAATCAAGCTGCATCAACTAGCACCGTTCAGGGAGGAAATGGGAACCGAACTGGGAGACTCTTCGCCATTGGCCGTGATGAAGCTGAAAGGACCGAGAACGTCGTCACTGGTACATTTCTAATCAATTCTAAACCCTCTTATGTTCTATTTGATTCTGGAGCATCTCATTCATTCATAGCCAGTTCTTTTGCACCCACCCTTGGGCTTAATCAAAGTGAAATGATGAAAAGCAAGTTCTTGCAACCATCAGGAGAAGTGGTGAAATGTTCAAAAATCTTTAGGCATGTGTCCATAACAATAGCGGGAACCGATTTTCTTGTTGACCTTGTCGAGTTTCCCTTAGGAAATTTTGATGTGATATTAGGAATGGATTGGTTGAATAAACATAAAGCTAAGATTGATTGTTGGCAACAAAAAGTTTCACTGAGAGGACCCAAAGGAGTCCGAATTTCTTACAAAAGAGTGGCAGTCAAACCCACAGTAAAACTGATTTCTGTCCTCACCTTAAAGTCATACATGAGGAGAGGATTCCCATTCATATTGTGTCACGTTCATGATGTGTCCATCGAGGGTCCGAGAGTCGAAGATGTGGAGGTAGTACGGGAGTTTGAGGACGTCTTTCCTGAAGAGATTCCCGGCATGCCCCCGCAAAGGGGAGTAGAATTCCAAATCGACCTTGTTCCGGGCACTGGCCCAATCTCCAAAGCACCCTATAGGATGGCACCAAAAGAGCTAGCTGAATTAAAGATCCAATTAGAAGAGCTTCTTGACAAGGGTTACATTCGCCCAAGTGTATCACCATGGGAAGCCCCGGTTTTGTTTGTAAAGAAGAAGGATGGAAGTTTGAGGTTATGCATTGACTACCGCGAATTGAATAATGTGACGGTGAAAAACCGATATCCCTTACCCCGAATTGATGACCTATTCGATCAGTTGCGTGGAGCAGGAATATTCTCGAAAATAGACCTCAGATCCGGATACCATCAATTAAGGATAGCTGGAGGAGATGTACCAAAAACCGCCTTTCGAACTAGATATGGTCATTATGAGTTCACCGTAATGCCGTTTGGTCTTACAAATGCACCTGCCGTGTTCATGGACCTGATGAATCGAGTATTCCGACCATTCCTGGATAAGTTTGTAGTAGTCTTCATCGATGATATCTTAGTATACTCAAAGAATAAGGAGGACCACGAGGAGCACTTGAGACTAGTTCTTCAAACCTTGAGGGACAACCAGTTGTATGCTAAATTGTCGAAATGCGAGTTTTGGCTAGAAAAAGTCTCTTTTCTCGGACACGTTATCTCAGGAGACGGAGTTTCAGTTGATCCAAGCAAAGTGGAAGCCGTATCCAATTGGCTGACTCCGAAAAATGTCACTGATATCCGTAGCTTCTTGGGTCTAGCTGGATACTACAAGCGTTTTGTAAAAGATTTCTCCAAGATCGCCCGACCGATGACTTCGTTGATGAAGAAGGCAAACAAGTTTCAATGGGATGACAACTGCGAGAAATCATTCCAGACTCTCAAGGAGCGATTAACAACCGCCCCAGTGCTAGCACTACCAAATGGAAATGAAAATTTTGAGGTGTATACCGACGCATCCAAAAACGGTCTAGGATGTGTGCTAATGCAAAATCGCCGAGTCATTGCTTATGCATCCCGACAACTAAAGCCACATGAGGTTAATTACCCGACTCATGACCTGGAATTAGCCGCCGTTGTCTTTGCCCTCAAAATATGGCGTCATTATCTTTATGGAGTCACCTTCAAGATCTTTTCCGACCACAAGAGCCTAAAGTATATATTCACTCAAAAGGAGCTAAACATGAGACAAAGAAGGTGGTTAGAGTTGATCAAAGATTACGACATGGAGATCCAATACCACGAAGGAAAAGCAAATGTAGTGGCTGATGCTCTCAGCCGTAAGTGTGTGCACTCGCTATGTGGCGCTATTTCACGAATGAAGCTAAGAGAGGAGATCCAGAACATGGGCATCAACGTCATCTCTAAAGGTGACGACATGAACGACTTCACCCTATCACCCGACCTATACGATGAGATCCGTGTGAAACAAATTGGAGATGAAGTGATGGAAGCAAAGAAAGCAAAGATTGGGACCCCGAATGGAGAAGGTTTCAGCATCGAGAAGGATGGGAGCATTCGCTACAAAGCAAGATGGTGTGTACCTCAAGACTCCGAACTAAAGAAGAAAATCATGGAGGAGGCACACGCTACACCCTATTCAGTGCATCCGGGAGGAGACAAGTTATACAAAGACCTTAAAAAGACCTTCTGGTGGCCGAATATGAAGAGAGAAGTAGCAGAATTCGTATCACGATGTTTGACTTGCCAAAAGGTGAAAATCGAGCATAGAAGACCCCAAGGGTTACTACAGCCTTTGGACATCCCAGAGTGGAAGTGGGACTCGATCTCAATGGATTTAATCACCGCCTTGCCAAGGACCAAGAAAGGGAACAACATGATTTGGGTAATTGTGGATCGATTGACGAAGTCTGCACACTTCATACCAATGAAGGATACCTGGAACAAGAAAGAACTCGCCATGGCTTACAGAAGACACGTGCTAAAGTTACACGGAGTTCCAAATAGTATCATTTCAGATAGAGATTCGAGATTCATTTCCCGATTCTGGCAAGAACTACAAGAGTCTTTAGGGACCAAGCTAAAGATGAGTACCGCATTTCACCCTGCAACCGACGGTCAAACTGAGAGAACCATCCAGACTCTGAAAGACATGCTTAGAGCTTGCGCTCTAGAATTCAAAGGTTCATGGGAGGACATGCTAGACCTAATTGAATTTTCCTACAACAACAGTTACCATGCTAGTATCAAGATGGCACCATTTAAAGCCCTATACGGAAGGAAATGTCGGAGCCCTGTATGTTGGAACGACCTCAGAGATAGTGTTGTACTTGGACCACAGATGATTCAAAAAATGATCCAACAAGTCCAAGTGATCCAACAAAAGATGAAGGCAGCCCAAGACAGGCAAAAGAGTTATGCGGACCTTCACCGAAGAAGCATCGAGTTTGAAGTTGGAGATAAAGTCTTGTTACGAGTGTCACCAATGAGAGGAGTGATGCGATTTGGTAAGAAAGGAAAGTTGAGCCCCAAATACATAGGTCCATACGAGATATTGGAGCGTGTTGGAGAGGTAGCCTATCGTCTGGCGTTACCACCATCATTGGACCGAGTCCACAACGTTTTCCATGTTTCCCAGCTCCGTAAGTACTTGAGCGACCCGTCGCACGTTTTAGAACCCGAGGTACTAGAACTCGATGACTCGCTATCTTATGAAGAGCGACCCATTAAAATCTTGGATAGTAAAGTTCGAAAAACCCGAAATGGAGAGACCCGTATAATCAAGGTGCTATGGTCGAACCATGACACCGAGGAAGCCACTTGGGAAGCCGAGGAGGCCATGAAACTGAAATACCCAGAGCTATTTGAGGTAATTATCTAGTTACGAGGACGTAAAGTCCCCTAAGGGAGGTAGGATGTAATACTTACATCTTATCCTTGCATAGCTAGGATTGTTGGTTCACTAATTGCTGTTGATAATAGAGTTAGTTGCGATTGTTGAGGGTAGTTTTAAACTTCGAGGACGAAGTTTGTCTTTAAGGAGGGTAGATTGTAATACCCGTAAAATCATCAAATAAAATAAAAAGGGAAATTTAAAAATAATAATAATAAAGTATTATAAAGAATAAAATAATAAGAACTAAAATGGGAAATTAGTAGCGGTACAACTGTCACGTAACCTAGAATTTAATCCGACTTCGAGACGATAATCTAAAAACGCTTTCATCGTCAAACGGTAAAAGAATTTATAATAAAATATATTCCTCAAATTTATTTTAATAAGAGAAGAGCATTATATATATACATACATTTAACCCTAGTGTCGATATTAGGAGTCTCAAAATATATCGTCACGCTTCGTTTTCCGTGTCGCGGAAACCCGACACAACACTAAACGAAATCCTAACCACATCTAGCCTAGATACCTAATAACCACCCTATAACCACCCTACATTCCAAGGAGCCAATGCATGTTGAAGCATGCCCCTCTCTTGTCTACTTGGGAGCCGTTTATTCCCTTCCCCATATCCCTCTTTTTGTCTTTCCAAAACTTCACTCCAACACTCAATAAACCCTATAACTCAAGCTCCCACCAGAATTATTAGCTCACTATCACACTATCAACACAAAAAAAAGAAAGAGAAGAGAGATAGAGAGAAGAAGAAGAAGAAGAAGAAGAAGAAGAAGAAGAAGAAGAAGAAGAAGAAGAAGAAGAAGAAGAAGAAGAAGAAGAAGAAGAAGAAGGAGAAGCTAGGAGGAGGATCTTGCCTTTACACTAAGATCTTCACCTTGTAAGGACTAAAATACTAACTCTTAGCATTTCATTCTCATTCAACACTTAATCTTGATTAAAACAAACCCTTAGACGAACTATAAGAGTCTTCATACATGCATGCAAGAACCTATACGCATAACAATCATCAAAGTGTCAAATCCGGAGGTTTGTAATTAACAGAATAAAAATCCGACTTAGACTTGTTTTATTACTATTAAAAAAATATATGTCGTAGGTCTTCCTGTCTTTAATAAGTGTACAAAATATTTTGTCATAATCCCTTGAGTCGTTTGCAAATGAAAAATCATACAAAAAGAACATGGTTATGGACAAACAAATCTGCTAGTCTCAATGTTTGTGTCTTAAAAAGTATCTTAAAAGATTAATGAGGACAAACCCTTTTACCAAAATTAACTTCAATGAATATAGAGTATATTAGGCCCAGGAATCAACTCATTTGAATTTATAATCTTTGTAATCTACTTAAAAACATTTTGTGACTCATATTCTGACCACTAGTTAAAGATCGGACAAATAGTACATCTTAAACCTATTTTTGGCTAACATGGTATAAACATAAAAGTTGGTAGACTAAATACTAGACCTATTGGAGTTTGTTTAGTCCAAGAATATTGAGTATTTGATTTTATATGAGTTTTGCAACACAAAATAACAATCTGGAAATCTGATAAAATATTGTTCTTTAGATTGATAGTTGAGAATCTACCATTTTCGAATAGACCACTAGTAAATAAAGTTATACTAAAGATAAATTCTTGATATTTGACTATGATAAACTTTAATGAGATACATGCATGTTGGCCTTTTGAAAACCGATATTTCGACTATTTAAACACCCGAACCAGCCCAAAACTTTCTGTGACTCGGAAACCGTCATGTTTTACTAAACAGAAATTTTAGAGGCCTTAGAGTCGTTTTTGGACTGTTAATATTGGACACTTAAAGTTGTAGGACATCTTAAGGAATCCAACCTCACTGGTCTTACCCCAAAAAGTTAAGTATTGAAGGAGTTATGACGTTTTGAAGTCACTGTTCAGAATCTGTAAAACCGTAAAGTATGTATGAGATAATGAACTTGTATAAACCAAGTGTATAAGCTATAACTTGTTAAACTAAAAGCACCAACTTGATAAAATACTCTTAAATATTCTGACCATGAACTTAGTTTACTTTTTAATAATAAAACTCAGAACAAAACGTTCAAAATGGAAACATATCAAAAACCGAGTAAAATACATAAAACCATTTGAACTAGTTAAGGACCGACTTGAATAATTTAGTAACGAGTACTTTATGTATATTGTAGACTCGGGATTTGTAGAAGAGGAACTTTAAATCTAGACCAGCTCATAAGGTAAGGGAAACGCTTGTCCATACACTCTTCTTGAACTATTAAGTTTTGTTTCAAATGTTATATTGTGTATAATGTTTATAATGGTTGTTATTATAAGTTTGGATTATTGTGATGAAATATTGAAAAATGATTGATGTTATTCCATCCCTTGAAATGTTGAAATATAATAAAGGACTCATAATTTTTAAGAGTTTGAAAACCAAAACCGTTTGATCTTTTGTACAAGTTATGGAGATGGTTAATCTCAAGAAATGGATTTAATTGTGTGGAAATGATTTTGATTTTTGGTTTGAACGGTTTTGGTAGAGGGGTAGGTTGTTCCCAAATAATAAAAGGGGACCTCCTATACAGAGCTTCTTGTGGGGGTTAGTTGATCGAGACTCCGTCCTCTTATCTTCCTCCTTGGGGTTGGCCCTTGGAGGGGTGTGCACACTCGGGATTTTTGGACAGTTATTGTACATGGTTTGGTGAACCCCGTCTTATCCGGACTAGGGCGAGGGGATCCTCTCCATATGGACTCTATCCATTACTTACTAAAGAAAGTGAAGAAATGTTTTCTTCGAAGGAAAGTGTTTTAAGATTTGTAAGGACTAACTATTTTGGATCGGATTTCCTTATTTAGAAACTTGAACTTCTCAATGATATTCTACTTTCTTATGAATTCTAAATTTTAAGTAAAACTCTTATTTATTTTTGGATTGTTTACCTTACTCAACATTATTGTTGACCCTCTTTTATTTTTGTCCTTAATTGGAACTGCTATGACCACTATTGTGAGAGCAGATCGTGTGACAGGTAATCCAAGGAACTAGGACGTGGGAACCACGGGAGAGCGCGCGCTATTGTTTTTATTGGAAACCAATGTTTAGACGATTATCTTTATTTTGCATCATCAAACTTATTCGCTTCCGCAAGCATTTGGATTTGGTTGTAATCGGATTTTACTCTTTGGTTTTTAATTCACGTGGACATTTACCCCTTTGAATTACATGATTTAAATACTTATACTACAATTGGTTCAAATGTGACACATCCATATTCCGAAATTTACATGAAAACTCTATTTTTAAATATAACGGATTATGGGGGTGTTACAAAGTGGTATCAGAGCGGGTTTCCTTCTTGGATAGGTGATTAGATCTTCATATCTCTTCACCACCCGCAAATAGACCAACCTTGTTTAATATTTTCAAAATAAATATTCTATTTACACCGCAAACGTAATTTCAAAACTGTCTTGGAAACTCTATATAATATTACAAACTTCTTTTCAACGTGGTGAGGTTGTGTGTGGGGATACTTGGGACGATTGTTAATACTATTATGATTATTAATATTAATATTATTTTAATTTCAAATATGAATTTAGGATGGCTTTTCCTATGGGTAGTCCACACAGTATTCGGATGCACCCGGATACGTCCCTCGCAGATCATAGTCTGCGCATGAAAACCTACATGGAATATTATAGCCATCTGTACCCTCGAGATTTCGAAAACTGCTCTTTCTACAAAGGGAGAATCCTTATTCGTTCGCTTCCGGACACTGGAGTTTACGCTGGGTTCGCTGGCGAACTTCGTGACGAAATAGAAGCCTACGAAGAAATAAGACTAGAAGACCCCACTCTGCCGGAATATCCGGACAATCATAACCTTGAGGAATTGGTGAGAAGATGCTATGAGGAGGATGATGTCCCATATGACGGGGAAGAAGAATTAGTGGAAGACGAAGACATGGAGGAAGACGAGGATATGGAGGATGATGAGGAGATGGATGAGGGAGAAGGCGATGTTATCGACCCTCCTAGTCCTGGTAGAGACCATTAGACTATCCTCAGCCTAACTAAGGATGACCATGCGAGCCGTTGTTTTATTTTAGTATTATATAAAAGTTGGACCGTGAAAATTTTTGAATTGTTGAGTTTTGAACAATTTGAGGTTTTGTTGAAATTTGAAATTTTCTAGTGATTATTATTAGCTATAACCCTATTTCATTATGAGTGAATTGCCTTATTATGCACATTTATTGATTTTACAATATCGCCTTATGCTAACATCATCGCATGTACTAGAATAGAAATAATATGATATAGTAAACCTGACATAGCATAGAGACTATGTACATACATACTAAATATTAAATGTGTTTGTTACGCCACGTAGTACCGATGGCCCGACCCCGCAACAACCCCGTCAACAATGAGGACAACAGCCAAGATGACAACGGGATGAATGAAGTGGTTCAACAATTGGTTCAGATTAACACTCGCTTGGCAGATTCCATGGAAAGAATTGCCCAAACCAATGCCCCGAACTCCGCGGCCAGCATGACCAAGGCCGTGAGTCTGCAGCGCCCGCCTCAATTCGATGGGCAGGATGGAGACCCGGTGAAACTGGAAAACTGGATCCGAGAATTCGAAAAGATCTTCCAAACCCTGCGATGCCCAGAGATGTACATGGTGGACCAAGCCACTTACTACCTCACTGGTAATGCTGACACATGGTGGGGTAATAACAAGGAACGATTCTTAGAACCCGAGTACTACATCGATGATGAGGGAGAGGAAGTCATTGAACCGTTTTCTTGGGAAGCCTTTAAAAAGGAGTTGAGGTCTGAATTCTTTCCTGAACACCTTCGTAGGGCAAAGAGGAGGGAATTCGATAACCTCAAGCAAGGATCAATGACGGTTCAAGAGTATTATCAAAAGTTTCAAGAGCTGTCTCGCTTTGCGACAAACCTAGTTCCTGATGAAGCTTCCAAAGCTGACAAGTTTGAGCGGAACCTTGAGCTTAGCATTAGGGACCGACTAGGAGGACAAGAGTTTGCCACACTAGTCGCGGTTTACTGTCGAGCCAGCAACATTGAAAGGGTCATGGAGGAAAAGAAAGCTGTGATAGGAGAAAAGCGAAAAGGCACCCAGTCTGATGCAGGCCAAGGATTCCCTAAGAGAGGAAACTTCACTAACTTGCCGCCCAGACCAAAATCTTTTGGGAACTTTGGAAAACCCCTAAGCACAAACTCTCAAGGAAGGCAGTCCGTGAGGCGCTATTTCTGCAAGCAATGTCGCCAAGATCACCCCGGGAAAGATTGCAATGGCAACCCCGTTCGCTGCAACTTCTGCAACAAAATGGGACACCGAGCTTATAAGTGCTACACCAAGGAACGACAATCTCAGCAAGGGAACCAAACTCGCCATGGAAGAATGCCTGCAAGGACCACAGGGAGTTATGCAAATTCTAACCGCGCTCAACCTATCACCCAACCCCAAGGAAACCCCAACAATCAAGGCGTCAGTAGAGCCCCGATCAATGGAGGTAACAATCAAGCTGCATCAACTAGCACCGTTCAGGGAGGAAATGGGAACCGAACTGGGAGACTCTTCGCCATTGGCTGTGATGAAGCTGAAAGGACCGAGAACGTCGTCACTGGTACATTTCTAATCAATTCTAAACCCTCTTATGTTCTATTTGATTCTGGAGCATCTCATTCGTTCATAGCCAGTTCTTTTGCACCCACCCTTGGGCTTAATCAAAGTGAAATGATGGAAAGCAAGTTCTTGCAACCATCAGGAGAAGTTGTGAAATGTTCAAAAATCTTTAGGGATGTGTCCATAACAATAGCGGGAACCGATTTTCTTGTTGACCTTGTCGAGTTTCCCTTAGGAAATTTTGGATGTGATATTAGGAATGGATTGGTTGAATAAACATAAAGCTAAGATTGATTGTTGGCAACAAAAGGTTTCACTGAGAGGACCCAAAGGAGTCCGAATTT
>JAIUZE010024895.1:0-23871 GCA_022085475.1 Heliosperma pusillum | reverse complement strand
TATAATAATTCACATGTTAGAAGTTTATAAAATAACATGTATTGAATATGTTGATTTTATGTGTAAGTCTATGTGATAAAGACTCTGTTTCTAGCCGGTTTGATCCAACGGGTTTGGTCAAACTAAGATCTAGTCAGCCCGATTTGACTGATGACCCGTCGCGGGACTCGGGTCGGGGATTTGTCTTCAAGTAAGGTTGTATTTAATTATTGAATTAGCCTTAGTAGATATGAGGCGATATGATATTTGATTATTATTGATATGCAATTAGTCACATGATCGGATGTTTTTCCCGTGACTGATTTATTATATGGTTGGTGTCGTGTTGACTAAGTACCCATAGAGAATTATGGATATATGGCGTCTTGACCATTCTAATTCTAAATGAGTAGCTTGGACCATGACATTGATAGGCTCGTACTATCTTTAACGAGCATATGAAGTTCACAGCTTGATAGCTTTTGTGTCTCGGCTTGGTGGGTTTATATCCAAGTCGGGGCATGGCTGCCTGATCCGTTTTGGGACTGGAGCCAGCTTAAGTACTAGCCATCTCTGCTTAGGGGTCGCCTAGTAGAGTTTCTCATAGACGGTTATGTCATGGGACGGGGAATGGAATAGCTGTTGTCGCTAGGTCTGATCAGTCTAGGACTAGGATGTTTTCCTACCTTGTGGTATAGCCTCGAGTTACAGAAGTAGTATATCGCCGTCCTAAGAACTTATGCCTGTTTGTAGAAGTAGTAGTCTTTCATGTTTGTATGATTCTATGAGTTTTAGAAGGTGAGATGCAATCCACGGCTAGGATTGATAGAGTTTTGATTAATGGTTTGTTAACTGATTCACATATTAGTGTTGATTGGTTTTGAGTGTATCAGGGCCATGTTACTTGGTACCCACGCGGACCAGCATACCAGCTTCCCTACCTCTTGTTATATTTTATTATCGAATTCACATGATAGCTTTCATATGATAGGTTATATGTTAGTTAACTGTTTCATAACATGAAAAGCATATCATATATGTTAAGGTTTTGTATTTTATATATACATTGCGTTTATGTTTTTCATGTTTCATTAAACTCGACATTTCGTGGCTGGGAGAACTCGGAGTTACTCCCCACTGACTGTGGCTTCCGTGTTTATATTTAATGCGGTCGAACAGGTGGTGATGCATATTTTGGGGTACCTGACGAGCTAGCGAGCGAAGTATTTACCTTGGACCTATATTCGGTTCATAGTTGTATATTATTGTATACACTTTTATTTCCGTATTTATACGGGAGATATGTCTCCCGTCTTGTATATTTCTTTTGTAGAATATTATTTCCGTTTTGTAAGGAACCTTTTTATTTAAGACACCTTTGTTATGTATTCTTATCTTTTATGTATTTTAACAATATTTTTTTCTTTCCGCAATTTGCGGGTGTCCCAATTGTAAACGAAGGTAGCCATCATTATCTACCATACAATCCTTAGCTTGCCCAAGTAATATTTTTGATCGAATGGCGATAAAAGTAGCATCCTCCGGTAAACAAGTACGAATCTCTCGATAAAAGTCAGGTTCCGCGGTCAAAGCGCCAAGATAATCAAATCCTTTCCCCACGAACTGTATCTGAAGCTTCTGAAATTCCGTTACTAGTTCATCGGGTAAAGTACCAAGAGCATTCAATGAATGACTAGTCTTTCTACTCAAAGCATCTGCCACAACATTTGCTTTTCCCTCGTGATAAATCCACTCAGCATCATAATCATTCACCAACTCTAACCATCTTCTCTGCCTCATGTTCAACTCTTTCTGAGTAAAAATGCACCTCAAGCTCTTATGATCGGTATATATTCGACAATGAACTCCGATAAGATAGGGTCTCCAAGTTTTCAAGGCATGTACCACAGCTGCTAACTCAAGATCATGAGTCGGGTAATTCACTTCATGAACCCTGAGTTGTCGAGAAGCATAAGCAATGACCTTTCTATTCTGCATCAAGACACATCCCAAACCATGCTTTGAATCATCACAATATACATCATAATCCGCTTCATCATCTGGTAAAGTTAAGACCGGTGCGGTAGTCAACCTCTTCTTTAATTCCAAAAAGGCAATTTCACATTCATCGGTCCAAACATACTTCGCTTCCTTCTTTAGCAATTGAGTCATCGGTCTTGCTAATTTGGAGAAATCTTTCACAAACCGACGATAATAACCTGCTAAACCAAGGAAACTCCGAATCTCGGACACATTTTTCGGACTTTTCCAATCCATAACTGCCTCAATTTTAGCTGGATCGACCATAACACCGTCTTTGGAAATGACATGACCAAGGAAAGATACCTCGGGCAACCAGAATTCACATTTGGAAAACTTAGCATACCACTTTTGGCGTCGAAGAACACCCAAAATGGTTCGAAGGTGATCAGCATGTTCTTCCTTAGATTTTGAAAAGATCAGAATGTCATCAATGAATACCACCACACATGTATCAAGATACTCCCGGAAGGTACGATTCATCTGATCCATGAATATAGCTGGAGCGTTAGTCAAACCGAATGGCATCACATTAAATTCGAAATGACCATATCTCGAGCTGAAAGCAGTCTTCGGAATATCTGCTTCCCGAACGGGAATCTGATGATAACCCGATCTAAGATCAATTTTAGAGAAAGTAGAAGCACCCCGTAACTGGTCAAAAAGATCATTGATACGAGGAAGAGGATATGTGTTTTTGATTGTGACACGGTTCAATTCACGGTAATCAATGCACATTCGCATAGAACCGTCTTTCTTCTTGACAAATAATACGGGAGCACCCCAAGGAGAAGCACTAGGCCTTATAAAGCCTTTCTCTATCAAATCCTCAAGTTGGATTCTCAACTCCTTCAATTCAGAAGGAGCCATACGGTAAGGAGCTTTGGCAATTGGTCCAGTTCCAGGAACTAGATCAATGGAAAATTCAACATCCCTTTCAGGAGCAATCCCGGGTAATTCATCGGGAAATACATCGGTAAATTCTCGAACAATAGGAACATCCTTCAAAGAAGGAAGAGAAGAATCGGAAGTAGTCACTACACATAGAAATGCTTGATGACCCTTCTTCAAAACATTCAACATTTTCATCGCTGAGATTAACTTCACACTTGTTTGTTTTCTAACTCCTTGATAAGAAATACGAGCACCTAAAGGACTTTTAAGAATAATCTTTTGATCACGGCACTCGAATCGAGCATGATAAGTAGATAACCAATCCATGCCCAAAATAATATCGAACTCTTCGAGAGGAAACCGTAGAAGATTAGCCGGAAATATAGATCCATTATGGATATTGGAATGTCAGAATGAAGATAAGAACATGAAAATACATCTCCGGATGGTAACGATATAGGAGTAGTTTCTCCTACTGAAGCTTTAAGCGGTAACTTATCGGATAACCTCATGGAAATAAAAGATAAAGAAGCTCCCGTGTCAAATAAAATTAAACACGGTAAATCATAAATCGAGAACATACCCGTCACAATGTCGGGTTGGGCATCCGCCTCAGCACGGCTCATAATAAAGATACGACCCTTAGGTCGCCCAGAAATAACCGGTGTAGGAACCGTCTTCTTCCTCTCGGGACATTCATTAAACCTGTGCCCCGGTTTTTGACAATTAAAACATACTAGTGGCTTGTTGAAGCAACCAACACCCGGATGAATAGGCCTCTTGCACCGAAAGCAGATACGATCTTTAAGATCGTTGTTGTTGCTCGGAATAAAGGGACGGTTTCTCTGATTAGCTTGTCCACCCTGAAAGTTTCTCCTCTTGTTTGGAAAAGAGGGAGAAAAAGAAGGTCGTGAAGAAGGATATAAAGGTCTCTTGCCAAAGGCATTAGGAGCAATATAAGAAGCACGAGCTTCCTCGGCAATCTCCCGGATAGAACTCTCCGCCCAGATGGCATCATTATAGATCGAGACAAAAGAAGTGGAACCTCTACTGATCTTCCCCTTTATCTGGGGAGAAAGCTTTCCCAGATAAAAGAAAGCTTTGTCTTCCTCTACTCTACTAAGTCGAGTGGCATAATGAGCCAACTCATTGAACCGAGTAGTAAACTCCTGAACAGAAAGAAGTCCTTGTTTAAAATCCATGAACTCCTTCAACTTTTGCTGTCTCAACTCATCGGGGTAAAACCTCGCTTCCAAGAGCTCACGGAAACGAACCCACCCAAAATTAGGCTCCAACTTCGCGGTAGGACCAGAAAGAGTCCACCACTGATCCGCTTCCTTCTCTAAGAAGTGAGAAGCAAGACGGACTTTGTCCTCTTCAAGGACATCATAAAGAGAAAAACTCTTTTCCATTTCCCGTAACCACACGGAAAGCTTAACGGGATCAACTTCGCCATCGTAGGTTTTGGCTTGGCTCCTCGATAGCTGTGAAGCAACCCACGTATAACTCCCGTGTCTCTCACGATCAGGAACAGGAGTAGGAATCGGATTAGCCTGCTGGTTTTGCTGGTTTTGCTGGTTTTGGATAATTACGGTAAGAGCTGCTAAAATAGTGTTGTCAATCCTCGGAGGCATCTTGCAAAATGAAAACACAGATTAGTACTTATCATTTAGCAAGAACAAAGAGACTACAACATAAATCCTAATCTACCCATCTTACCCTTCTATCTCACGGTTTATTATTTTATTAAGGTCAAGTTATTTATACAAGGGTACACAAACGTGCGTCGGGAGCAAAATAGCTCTGATACCAACTGTGACACCCTCAAATTTGCGGAAAGAAAAAAAATTATTTAAATACATAAACGAAATATAATGATACATAACGAAGGTGTCATAACATAAAAAGGTCATTACAAAACGGAAATACTATTATACAAAAGAAATCTACAAGACGGGAGACATATCTCCCGTATAAATACGGAAATAAAAGTGTGTACAATAATATACAAACTATGAACCGAATATAGGTCCAAGGTAAATACTTCGCTCGCTAGCTCGTCCATGTACCCCAAATATGCAACACCACCTGTTCGACCGCATTAAATATAAACACGGAAGCCACAGTCAGTGGGGAGTAACTCCGAGTTCTCCCAGCCACGAAATGTCGAGTTTAATGAAACATGAAAAACATAAAAGCAATGTATATATAAAATACAAAACCTTAACACATATGATATGCTTTTCATGTTATGAAACAGTTAACTAACATATAACCTATCATATGAAAGCTATCAGGTGAATTCGGTAATAAAATATAACCCGAGGTAGGGAAGCTGGTATGCTGGCTCAGCGGTTACCATGTAACATGGCCCTGATACACTCAAACCCTAATCAACACGTAATCATGTGAATCAGTTAACAACCGTTAATCCAAACTCTATCAATCCTAGCCGGCTTGCATCTCACCTTCTAGAACTCATAGAATCATACAAACATGAAAGACCAATACTTCTACAAACAGGCATAAGTTCTTAGACAGTCAATAGTCGACTTCTGTAACTCGAGGCTATACCACAAGGTAGGAAAACATCCTAGTCCTAGACTGATCAGACCTAGCGACAACAGCTATTCCGTTCCCCGTCCCATGACATAACCGTCTATGAGAAACTCTACTAGGCGACCCCCTAAGCAGAGATGGTAGTACTTAAGCTGGCTCCAGTCCCAAAACGGATCAGGCAGCCATTCCCCGACTGTGGAGATAAGCCCCCATGCCGTGACACAAAAGCTGATCAATTGTGACTATATACTCGTTAAAGATAGTACGGGTGCCGATCAATGTCATGGTCCAAGCTACTCATTTAGAATTAGAATGGTCAAGACGCCATATATCCATAATTCTCTATGGGTACTTAGTCAACACGACACCAACCATATAAACAAACAGTCACGGGAACACCTCCTATCATGTGACTAATTGCATATAAATAAAAATCAAATATCATATCGCCTCATATCTACTAAGGCTAATTCAGTAATTAACTACAACCTTTCTTGAAGACAAATCCCCGACCCGAGTCCCGCGACGGGTCATCAGTCAAATCGGGGCTGACTAGATCTTAGTTTGACCAAACCCGTTGGATCAAACCGGCTAGAAACAGAGTCTTTATCACATAGACATAAATTCAACATATTCATTACATGTTTTAATAAAACTTCTAACATGTGAATTATTAAATCTTACGTAAACCCCCGATTGACTTAAAGAATATTAAATTAAACTACGATCTCGTCTTATAATTTCTAACATGTGAGAAATAATAATTTAGTGAAAAACCTTTTAATTAAATATTTTACTTATTAATATTTCTCGCTTGCTAATTATTACAAAACGCGATAAAATGACAATAACTCAAAAACCGTCACAAGTCCCAAAGTGGGACCCACGGGCTGAGTTGGGCCGGACCCCACATGGGCCTGGATGGGCCCACGGGCCTGTTTTGACTAAAATGGCTGATTTTTTTTCTACTTTTACTAAAACCGCTTTCTTAATATTTCCCGCATGCTTTAACATATTTAAAACCCGTCAAAACAACAATTAAACAATCAAACATCGACACAACCCAAAGACCAAAACCCGGACCCACCATGAACCAACCCAGACCGGGTCTGAACCGGCCTGGACCGGTCTGGTTTGGTCCGGTTCTCACCCCCCTCCACGGTTCAATCATCAACCACACCAAATCAATTCCAAACTTGTTTTTAATTACCAAACAACCATTTTAACAATCATTCATACTAAATCATAACTATAAAATCATCAAAATTTAGCATAGAACCCCTAAACTTGTTAAATTTCCTACACAACATAAAAATACATAACTTATAAAAATCACAAAATTTATCAAGAACACTAAACTTGTTATAAATTCATCCAAAATCATAAAAATCATAACTTATGGAAAATCATCAAAATTCACCAAGAACACTAAACATATTATAAATTCATACAAAATCATAAAAATCATAACTTATGGAAAATAATCAAAATTCACCAAGAACACTAAACATATTATAAATTCATACAAAATCATAAAAATCATAACTTATGGAAAATCATCAAACTTCATACAACATGATAAAAATCATTACTTATCATGTTACTACCAAAAATTCCTAAATCATAATAATATGAACCAAAATAAAAGATGAACCAAAAATAAAATAAACCAAAGCTAAAGCTATGTTACTAACTAAAATCATAAAAACCATAATATGAACCATAACTAAAGACTATGAACCAAAACAAAAGCTATGTGACATTAATTCGTCGAGTAAAACGGAATTGTTACCTTAGCTAGCAAAACAATTAGCACCAAAATAATAAGAAGTATATATATAATAAGAAACCCTCCTACTAATCTTCACCCAAAATATACGAGTCTCCAAACTCGTCTTCAAAATCTTCCCCTATAATAAATAACAAGAAAACATTATTAGAACTAAAAATATGAATTTCCATAATTAAAGTGTTGAAAACGATTTTACCGGAATTGAAATAAAACCGTACGTGAAGATGGGGAGCGAAGAGGAGATCCTAGAAATATAAATTAGGACGGATTTAATTAAGAAATGAAGGATTTATGAATGTTTTGCTCAAGAATGATGAAGAACAAAAGATGAACGACGAAGAACACGAAGAACGATTAAAGAAACTGATGTTTTGATCTTAATTTGATTTGTTGTTCAATGAAAAGTTGTTTGTGAGTAGTGATGGTGGTTTGAGCCGTGTACATATAGACAAATAAGGATGTCGAGTTTTGAAATTGTTGTTACGTAATTGACTCGCGTTTAATAATTATTTTACGGTAAACGATTTAATATAATTAACGATAAAGTTAATTACACCAAATATCAAGATCTTATGATATTGTAATGAAAAGTAATCAAAATATCAAGGCCTAAGAGAGGACTAAAGAAGACGTGTGAAATGGTGACTTCCGGTCTGATTTCGAGCGTTTTGCGTAATTTTCGTTAATTGATCGATAAAGTAAATAGTTATCTAGATATTATGATATATTAATCAAAAGTAATGAAAATATCAAGGTCTATTAGTGGGTAGGAGAGCCGTGTGGAACAAGGTGATATCGGGTCTGATTTTTTATCGATTTGCGTAATCTCCGTTGACGGATCGATAAAGTAACAAATATCTAAGATATTTGTATTAGTTTATTCAAAACAATTAAAATATCTTATGGTGAGTGGAAAACGATGACATGGGCGCGTGACTCATGCCAAAGTCGAGTTTCGAGTTTGTTACGGGATTTACGATGAGTCGGGAATAGTTAAATAACGTTCGGTTAAAACCGTAAACGTTATTCTTTAAATTCCGAATAAATTCAAAATAATTATATTAAATTATGATAAATCTTAATAAATACAAATAAAAATAAATCAAAAATATTATTTTTTTTAAATAAAATTTCGGTCTTCAAACTTGCAAGGCGAGTCGGGAAAAGTCAACGAAAGTCAAAGTCGACTTAAAAGTCGAGAAAAGTCAAAAATGACTTAAAAGTCAAGAAAAGTTTATGACGACTTAAAAATCAATAAAAAGTCAATGACGACTTTAAAAGGTCAAGAAAAAGTCAAAGACGGTTTAAAAGTCAAGAAAAGTCAAAGATGACCAAAAACGGTCTTTTCATGAAATCTCTCAAAAATTCCAAATACGAACGCGGAATTTCAAAATACGACTCGGAACAAAAATTCCTATATTAAAAACTTAAGTTCTACTGAAAAGTATCCATAAGCTATTGCTTAAGCAAATTGGGTACTTTTCGGGTTGTTACAGGTAGACTCCCTACTTTGAGTTCAATAACTCAATTTTGACTTAGCAATTGATCTTTCAAAGTGAGAATCAAAGTCTTAGCCTTTTATTATAATGATCCAATAATCATAATACTAATATGATCATCTTGAGTCGATACATTTTATGTTATTTGTGCAAGTATAGTATGATGACAAGTTTTAGAACTAAAAAGCTTCAACAAACCGAATGACTTGGGTTGAGATACAAGTCACTAAATCCAATTACAACCAATGTCAATAAAAGGAATTAAACAAATTTCCATGTCAAAAAAGGAAATTATAAAAGTTCTAAAAACAATGTCTCAAAATACATCCCAAAATTTTGACAATTCAAAATGATACCAAGTTTCCATAGGACTTCAATCATGGGTAGCTACCTTAGCTTCCCTTGAAGAGCCTTCTTAGGCTTTCTTGTCCTTGCCTTTATCCTTGCTAGGATGTCCTAATTACAATTAAATAGGGTAAGAATCACAACTCGTATCTATATACCAAAGTTGAGATCATAGCATAAACGATAGGGATAAATTACCAACTGAAACATCTTTCCAGTTTTGATATCTCCTAGATATTTAGTGCAATTTCTCTTCCAATGTCCTATGCTATTACAATAATGGAACTTGTCCTCGGTTGAGGCACCTTATTTAGGTTTGGGTGAGCTTTTCTCAATAGCTTTTTCCCTTTCTTTGAAGGTGGAGGGCTTCTTCCCTTTACTACCACCTTTCTTGAACTTCCCCTTGCTCCTTTTATTAATAAGGAGCACATCCTTGGAAGTGCTAACATTTAGCCCTTGTCTCTCTCGGCTTGCACGAGCATCTTGTGCATTTCATGAACAGAGGTTTCTCATGTTATGCATATTGTAGTTTACCCTAAACTTCAAATATGCTTTTATTTTCACCAAGGAATGTTAGACTCAGTCGATAACGAGTTGTTCGGGAATGGTCACCCCTTGCAATTTAAGAGTCTCAACATGCTCAATCACTTTGAGTATATGAGGGCTAACCTTTGGTCCTCTTTTAGGTTTATGTTGAATAATTTGGAAGCCGTCTTATATTGTAAGATCCTAGGAGCTTGTGAAAAACATGGTCACAAGCTTGGCATAGATCTTATAGGTCGTGCTCATCTTATGGCACTCCCTTGAAGATCGGCCTCCAACGAGAAGATCAAAACGTTTTTGATCGCGGCGGACTCTTTGTAGCTAGCCTCATAGGCTCGCATTGCGTGGCGGTTGACCTTTCATTAGGTGCGGTGGGAGAGGCCTTGGCAAGGTAACGAAACCTACTGTCACCCGCCGCAGGCAAGCGGAGTTGCAAATCCCAATTGGTAAAATTAGCGCCATTCTTTTCTAACTTGCATCGATCCATGAAGGATCGAAGCCATGAGACATTTGTGAGAGTTGGAGCATAGGTGGTGGTGGACGAATTAGCATTTGCCATTGCGAATAAACAATTATGACTACCAATTTTAAAGACATAAAGAAAATGTCAACATTTATCATTTTAAATACTTGTAAACATTTTAAACAAGTTTTAACATAAATAGTGGCCTCTACCCAAACATTATAAATGATTCCGAGATCCAAATTTATATCAACTTGGGCACGGTAAGCCGATTCATCCCTCATTAACATAATTCGGTGGATTAACTCTTTAATCGATTCTACATTAGAACTCTCGGTCGATAATATTAATTTAATATTTATCTTAAGCCCGGAACACATGCGGCTACGGTCGCGAATACTTCCGTTGAGCTCAATCCAAATTTCGAAATAATAACATTTATTACCCCACTTACCTAACATAACAAGTTTAGCACCCCGGTGAGCCGAGCCTACTTTCTTGCGAAATTGGGATTCATGGGTTCTACATTTGGTAAGGCTTGATCTCAATTATTTGTTATGAGAGGTCATGTCAATTTATAATCTATCATGTTAAAGTGAACTAAATCAATGAACTAACGATTATTTTAATTTGACACGGTCGAATACTCGATGAAATATGCATGTCATGTTATCGCGATTTGGCAATGCATGCAAACATATCAAATAAAAATGCAAGCATAAAATAAAACTCCTAGTATGGCCTTTCCTAGAATAGAAAATCATATATTCTATTACAAATTGTGAAACCAACTCCTTTGGTCCCTTGAACATCATAAGCATGCCTCTCAAGATCATCGTCTCTCTCGGAACTCCTTTCCGAATGGCACCGTCTTTGGGAAACTCCGGTATTACAAATAATTACAAATTATATAATAAAATTACAAATTTCCTATTATACATTTGTAAAATAAAATAATACAACAAAAATGATACGAGATCACATTAAATTACAACCGAATCAATATTCCCTTACATTTGGGGCAATATCGATTAAAACTAAGGCCATACAAGGAAAAATTACATAATTCCAAATTACATAAACCAAAATATGATATTCATAAATTGAAAATATGACATTCATAAAAAAAATGCAGCATTATAATATGTATAAAACATGCTCATGTTAAATGCCAAATCGCCCTAATTAACGGTTTATATCGAATATAACCCGGGTTTTACGGAAATGCGTGATAATAACACTTTAAAATCACGAAGCAATACTTAAATCATATTTAAGTCCAAGTTAGTTATGTCAACTCATTTAGGCCTCAAAAATTAGTCATCACTCAATTTTTTGACAATAATTCAACTTGTTGTATAATTGCTCATAATTAGACTTTAAAATCATATTTTAATCAAATAAATCAAAATTTAATTACAATAAATTCAAAACTTGAATTTTAAATTTTTGTACATTCTGGAACATTTCCATGACACTCATAATGTCAAAAAAAAAAAACATGGTTAAAAATTTTGAATCGAGTTTTGAGAAAAGTGGTTGTGCTTTATCGGTTTTATCAAATAAATTACATAAAGCATGCAAAAATTAATCATATTAAAATTTCAAATTTAGATCTGAAATTTAAGACATTTATGCAACCAGGAAAAATTTTATCTTGACATGAAATTTATTTTAGCTATATTTGCTAAATTAGTCACTATTTATGCCATATTTACATTAAAAATTCATAAATCATGCTAGACATATCACATTAGTCTCAAGTTTTCCAGACTAACAAGAAAATATGCACATGACAGCATACTAAAATTTCATAGTCATATTCAAAGGGGAAGTAGTTTTAACCATTTGACCTTTATTTATTTCATTTTATCAAATAAAAATCATAAATCACACGAACTAAGTCCACTTCACACGACATTTAACATACAGTAAGTAAAATGCATGTGTGATATTGCGTAAAACGTTCAAGGTCAAAAGATAAGTCTAACTGTTTTTAGCATTTTAAACATCATTTTACTCATTAAAATGAAATAAAAATACTAAAAATCATATTTGGGCACTATAAATTTCCATAAATGATCAAAATGACCTAAAATCATATTAGGACCAGAATATATTGACATGCAAATAACTTTGTGATTTTATCTCATAAAACACAAATTACTAGTTTTCTTTAAGTTACAATAACTCAAAAAAACTAAAAATCGATTATGCATGCAACAACCTTGGCTCTTGATACCGCTTGTAAGTTTCTTAAACTCAATATTAGACATTTCTAATATCATATTACAAATAGTTTACTCTTAAACTATTTAGATGTTATGCATGCATAACATAAAAACAAATAAGGAAGAATAAATAGTTCCTTACATTGATTTAAACGGATTTTGGGCACAAAATAGGACTCCTTCCTACTTTGTTCTTGAGCTCAAAATATATGGATGATATCCTAGTTGTTAGAATAAGAACACTCCAATTAGTTGCACCAAGACAAACCCCTTTTTAATACTACACTAGTATATATTGTAGTATCCCTTAATAATAATTAATAATCTAATTACTAAACTTAGTAAATATTATTAGTAAGAAAAATGAATTTCAAGTTTATGGTAAAAACTTCTCAAGTATTGTAGTGTGAGAAAGAAGAATAAAGAGAGATAAACACACTTTTGCATGTATGAGATAAATTGGTAAAAATAAGAGGAAAAAGTAAACTTATGCAAGCTATGGACCGGCCACCCATGCTCATGGGGAAGGCTTTGCTTTTCCTTTTTGTCATTACAAGAAGGTAGACTAGCTATAGGATTAGGTATGCAATGATGTTGTTTTAATCTTGATTAGAACAACTGATGTGGTTGTTATACACCAAAAATAAAACCTAAGTCTACTAACTAAGAAGATAGCGGAAGTAGGGTCGATCTCCACAGGGAGGAAACTAATTAACTGAAATCTAAATCTGCAAGTAACAATCTGGGGGGTTTTAAAAAGGTTTTATCTAAACTAAATAAGATTAAAGGAAAGAGAAATAAAGGAAGAAATAATTATGAAATAAATCAGATAAAGAGGGAATATGCTAGGATTCGGTCCGCTGCAATATCGGCATCTACGGTCAACTAAGTCAGTCAATCTATCAATGAGAAGGGCAATGGTTTTCTCCTCTCGGTCTCAAACCACCCTAGGGATTTTCCTAATTAACTCTCGTCCTCTTAGGAGTCACCTATCAATTCTAAGCAAGCCTTCCCTTCCAATCTCTCGATCCAGCTCGGGGTTAACTACCTAGCCTAGTCTCCTGCGTGCACTCATTCGACTAAACCTCAATTAAATTGCTTAGACTGATTCTCATATTCAAGACTAACTAAAATAATCTATCCTAACATGCTTCTACTACAGTTTCCCTCATCCCAACATACAAGAGAATTAGTTACTCATATTATTAACTATGCTAACAAAGACGATTGAACATATGACGATAGACATAATAAAATCGTAATTAACAAGCATGAACAATAACGCAGAAGTAATTAGGAAGAGTAAACAGTAATTAAAACAAAGGTTAAGAAAGAGAGAAAAGAAGAAGTTTACAATCTTAGCAAATCCGGCGTAAAGAACAACTCCACGTCGATAAACCCGAATGCAAACCAAAGATTAAAAGTTCAGAAAACTAAAGGAAGATTAATGTCTATGATTCCGAACCCTAATGGTTCTGAGTCCTAATGACTCCGAATAATTCCTAATGACGTAAATAAGAGTTTATATAATGCAAAACACGACTCTTAAACCCTAATTAAGCTATGGACTTAAGGCCCATGATAGATTCTACTCGATCGAGGGAAATAACCACTCGATCGAGGACTTTTTGGAGGAAATCACTCGATCGAGTAACAATTCTACTCGATTGAGCAACTTTTCAACGGCTACCACTCAATCGACCACAGGACAGCTCGATCGAGCAACTCTTCTCTTCAACGCTCCTCGATCGACCAAATATATAATCGATTGAGGTCTTTTGGCCTATCGTGCAGTGTTGGACATGGCTTTGGACTTGATTGCGAGCGGTTTCACGCTTTCCCATGCAAGAGCTTCTGTTCCGTTCCTTCCATTCTCCTAAATGCATGCAAAGTGGACTGTTTCGACACGGTTTCTGCTACTATGCAGCTTGTACCTACAAAATGGTAATGAAAGTACAAAGTAGCCAAATAGGGGCATATGGTGATATAATATCACCTAAATGACATAGAAATGCGTGCATAAGTGCACTAGAAAGTCTATATAAAATACACGCATCAAACTTCCCCAAACTAAACCTTTGCTTGTCCTCAAGCAAACTAAATGCAGCTATATGGAACAAAATAAACCTAGGGGATTGGAGTAAGTCTCAGAGCTAGCTATAAGTCAATGCTAAACCATTCAATGCACTCAATCAATCGTTACAAAGCTTAATACGAAAGTGAACGAATTTATACAATCTTGGAAATAAATTAGATTTTCGACCTTGCAAGACTCATCCAAATTCGGACACTCACGGGTCACTCTTCTCTCAACAAGCAAATGGTAAGTAAATATGCATAAGAAAGAGAGAAGAAAATATAGTCACTCACCTAGACTACGGCCGACACAACATGCATTGCTAACTAACATGAAAGATGATTCAAGCACCGTACACACACATAACCACCGTTCAAGGACAATCACGTGCCGAATATTTGCAAAAATATGGATATGTGAGGCTAGTTGGTAAGAAGGGGCAAAAAAATTAATGGAAATGTGAGGGTAAATAGCCAAGCTAGTTCCTAACAAGACCGCATTAGAACTCGTTCCATTCTTCCAACCATTACAAACTAAGCTCGATGCCTTAACAAATCTAGGCATAAACAACACAAATCCCAAATAACACCTCAACAAAATAATGATACGCATAGGAGGTGTAGACACAACAAAACTTCAGCCAATTATTTTTCACATTATTTTTCCATTATTTTCTTTTTTCCTTTTTCTTTTCTTTTCTTGGCTGACTGAGGAAAAACCTCTCGATCGAGTAGAATGAGTCACTCGATCGAGGCACAAACTAAAAAAATCTGCTCGAACGAGCTGAAAGTTACTCGATCAAGACACTATTCTCACTTCTCTTCTTTTTCTCGCAAATACCCACTCCAATCAACGATAACGAGCCAAAACTGACACAACGGTAAAATATACCTCGACTACTAAACTAGCTCAGCAAAGGTAGGCTCAGTTTGGAATGTAGTTAAGGGCAACATGCAGATATGGCTTTATGTGGAGTTAATGGGGTAAAATGAGGAAAAGGGAGATGCAAATATTCTCAAAACACGTAATACCGACCACAAACCCAATGCGTGCAGGCAATAAGAAATCAAAGTTCATACACAAGCAAATGACACGAGATGTGGGGAGTAACTACTCTCATTCCTAGATGAACTGGTCATGGATGTCACCAGTTATAGGCTCTAAAACTCAGAATATATAAGTAGTTTGCCAAAATGTTGAGTCAAGTCTACTAATCAAATTTAAATTCCAAGGCAAAATTCAATAGTTCACTATTTCGATTTCACTAAGTAAGTCAAGAAAGGTGCAAAGAATATCATAAAATAGACTTGTAGTGCAATTTCATCATGAACAAGACTCCAATCCGACTCAACTATATGCAAAAATAAACGTGATAGTTTTGATTTTTTTTAAAATTTTTTAATTAACATGAATGTAAACGTGAATGCAATAGAAATGCAAATGCGGACGCAAAAGGATGTAAAACACTTCCCCAAACAAAAACAAACAATGTCCTCATTGGCTAAAGCACAAAAGCATATAAGGGAAAGGGAAAAAACAACCTAATTCATGTTCCTAAGGAATGAAATATATATGAAGAATGGAAAACCAAAAGGAACAGAAAAAACTCACAAAACAAAGCTTCCCCAAACCAGCATCAAACTGGGGGTCGATCGGGTAGAAATTCTACTCGATCGAGCACATCTTCAGGCAGGGTTGCTCGATCGAGAGTTTTTTCAGTCATGACCGCTCGATGAAGCACTTTCGCAATAGAACAACTTTCGATTTTGAGCAATTTTTTTCCGCTTCTTCTCCTGCAAAACCGATGCCAACCGATGCCCAGAAAATAATACCAAAAGAAAGTCTAGCAGGAAAAATAAATTGTCTATCTAAAGTACGGATTATCACGTAATAGTCTAATTGTCTAACGCAAACGCAATAAATTGTTTTTTTACAAATTGCACGGGGTTGCAAACCCGGCTAATAACCACATAGGTTCTTGACAAGGCCACCGTCAGGCCTTTGACTTGCGGAAGTACCCTCAGCTGTGGTAATTTCCGCCTTCTTTTTCCACACATGCGGTCTTTGCTGGGAGTCTAGCTCCACTTCTGAATCACTCGAACAAGTGTGAACTTCCTTCATCTTCGCTGGTACGGTAATCTCAACAGTCGAAGACGGAATCAGGAGTACTCAACTCTTCCTCCTGAAGAGTCTTACCTATCCCTCTCTACCTGCGCATACACAACTATAGAGAGAAAGATAAGAACAGTCTTAAGGAATTAGAAATTCCTTAAGACGAGACAGAAATAAATAACAGAAAATTAAATTGCCTCCCCGGCAACGGCGCCAAAATTTGATGTGGTCGTTATACACCAAAAATAAAACCTAAGTCTACTAACTATGAAGATAGCGGAAGTAGGGTCGATCTCCACAGGGAGGAAACTAATTAACTGAAATCTAAATCTGCAAGTAACAATCTGGGGGGTTTTGATATGGTTTTAACTAACTAAATAAGATTAAAGGAAAGAGAAGTAAAGATAGAAATAAGTATGAAATAAATCAGATAAGGGAGAAATATGCTAGGATTCGGTCTACTGCAGTATCGACATCTATGGGTCAACTAAGTCAGTCAATCTATCAATGAGAAGGGCAATGGTTTTCTCCTCTCGGTCTCAACCACCCTAGGGATTTTCCTAATTAACTCTCGTCCTCTTAGGAGTCACCTATCAATTTTAAGCAAGCCTTCCCTTTCAATCTCTCGATCCAGGTCGGGGTTAACTACCTAGCATAGTCTCCTGCGTGCACTCATTCGACTAAACCTCAATTAAATTGCTTAGACTGATTCTCATATTCAAGACTAACTAAAATAATCTATCCTAACATGCTTCTACTATAGTTTCCCTCATCCCAACATACAAGAGAATTAGCTACTCATGTTATTAACTATGCTAACAAAGACGATTGAACATATGACGATAGACATAATAAAATCGTAATTAACAAGCATGAACAATAACGCAGCAGTAATTAGGAAGAGTAAACAGTAATTAAAACAAAGGTTAAGAAAGAGAGAAAAGAAGAAGTTTACAATCTTAGCAAATCCGGCGTAAAGAACAACTCCACGTCGATAAACCCGAATGCAAACCAAAGATTAAAAGTTCATAAAACTAAAGGAAGATTAATGTCTATGATTCCGAACCCTAATGGTTCTGAGTCCTAATGACTCCGAATAATTCCTAATGACGTAAATAAGAGTTTATATAATGCAAAACACGACTCTTAAACCCTAATTAAGCTATGGACTTAAGGCCCATGATAGATTCTACTCAATCGAGGGAAATAACCACTTGATCGAGGACTTTATTGGAGGAAATCACTCGATCGAGTAACAATTCTACTCGATCGAGCAACTTTTCAGCGGCTACCACTCGATCGAGCACAGGACAGCTCGATCGAGAAACTCTTCTCTTCAAGGCTCCTCGATCGACCAAATATATATTCGATCGAGGTCTTTTGGCCTATCGTGCAGTGTTCGACATGGCTTTGGACTTGATTGCGAGCGGTTTCACGCTTTCCCATGCAAGAGCTTCTGTTCCGTTCCTTCCATTCTCCTAAATGCATGCAAAGTAGACTGTTTCGGCACGTTTTCTGCTACTATGCAGCTTGTACCTACAAAATGGTAATGAAAGTACAAAGTAGCCAAATAGGGGCCTATGGTGATATAATATCACCTAAATGACATAGAAATGCGTGCATAAATGGACTAAAAAGTCTATATAAAATACACGCATCAACAACAAATAATGCACAAAACCTACCCTAAGTACCCAAAAACTGGTGCACCCATTAAAATGGGCGTCCATTTTATTTTTTGTAATTTGTCATTTGTCATATGTGTGACATGTGACATGTAACATGTAATTAAGCTTATAAATGTACATTTAACTAATTTAAATGCAATTTCATAACAAATAAATTAGACTTAACATTTTAAGTCACATTTTATAATTACATGTAAATAAAATGGGTCATCTCATATTTGGTAATATAATCTACAACAGTTTGTAATTATAATCGACCAATTTCACTTATCTCAAATGTTTCATAAACATAATGCATTCACTACAAGAGAAAGCTCGTTTTGCGACGGATTATTCCGTCGCCAAACATGGTATTTCCTTCGTCAGAGACAGATTTGCGACGGATAGTGTCCGTCGCTTATTTTCGTCGCAAACAGCAGTATTTGCGACGGATTAGTCCGTCGCAAGTTAGTTCCGACGGGATATCCATCGCCAACATAAATAGCGACGGATTACAGGTGGTAGCCAAGTCAAAG
This sequence comes from Heliosperma pusillum, assembly GCA_022085475.1. Taxonomy (NCBI): domain Eukaryota; kingdom Viridiplantae; phylum Streptophyta; class Magnoliopsida; order Caryophyllales; family Caryophyllaceae; genus Heliosperma; species Heliosperma pusillum. The sequence goes on along the minus strand of JAIUZE010024895.1, from coordinate 5,134 downwards.
ATAAAGTCAACATTTGCGACGGAAATTCCGTCGCAAACATTGACTTTATCTTTGACTTGGCTGCCCCCTGTATAGCCAAGTCAAAGATAAAGTCAACATTTGCGACGGAATTTCCGTCGCAAACTTTGACTTTATATTTGACTTGGCAGTAAGTCAGTCAATTTTTGCGACGGAATTTCTGTCGCAACAAGGCCTGTATTTTCCAGGAAATGTTTGTTTCCTGCATCCCCTCTATACGCGTTAAAACGACAAAAAACCTGTAAATAACATAACTTTTCCAGCAGTTTTGCGTCCAACAAAGTTACTAAGGTAACACAAAACCATGCATGAACAAAGTTTTGATTTTATATCATAAAAGTAATTAAAGTCTTACAAATAAAAGGTTCTAAGTTCAAAATAGTTAACTAATCACTCAACCACACGGAGTGAATGGAGGGAAAGGGGTGAATGGGTTGGGCCTAGCATTATCGCCGCCATCATCATCAAAGTCGTCTCGACCTTGGTTATGACCTCTAGTTCTGCAGCTTTGAGTAGAATTTCTTGCAACCTGACTCAAGTACTCTTCTATAGCTGCAATCCTTCGAGCTTGCTCGTCGCGCTCTTGCCTCAGTGCCGCATTCTCCTTTGACAGCTTATTAGCCAAACTTTGGGTGCACTAAGTCGGGTTCGATGTAGCAAGAGAGTGCCTGTGATGGTCAAACAAATAATCCGCCGCTGGTCCCAATCTGTAGCATCTTCCTTTCTCGTCAAATCCAGTCTCCTCATAATAGATCTCATTATCGTCGATGTTTTCGACTCCTTGACTTTGAAGCTCAGACTTCTTTGACATGATCTTATTCTGCATCACAAACAAGTTCAGCATTAGTAATTGTCATTTAAATTAAGTAGTTAATGTAATTAAATATATAAATGACAAATTAAACATAAATCACTTAACAAAAAAATGCATAACTTACATAGAGTTCAGCTGGTTTTTTGATAACCATCCACGGAACTTGTGCTTCTTTGTCTTCTCTAAGACTTGCACGGCATTTGGGATACCAGATGAATTTTTATCGACCTACAATTTAAATACTTTTTAGTATAACACACACACACACACACACACACACACACACATATATATATATATATATATATATATAAGTATTAAATTATAATTAGATAAATAAATAAAAAATGAAAGAAGATTTAAATATACCATTTCGTCCATGATTCTCAAGGTGTTTTTTCTACCCATAATGTGAGTAGGCAATGCCTTTTCCTTCTCTTCACATCCCGACCTACGATTAGCCGCGGCTGATTGAGATCTCGCAACGAAATAATGATCTTCGACAGGCCTATTCTTAAGCTTTCTAAATAAGTCCAAAGGAATCCAACTCGGCATGTGCTCCTCGTCTTTCTGCGAGGCTCGGTAGATCATATGACGTAAACGGGTCTTCATGGCGTATTCCCAAGCTTTCCTTACCATATCTGTATGGCGAGGATAGAAAGAAACCCTTTGCTGTCATGATTAAAAACATAAAGTTAGGAAAATATTAAGTAAATAAACAAAAAAAAAATCAATGAAAAGATAAATTGAGAAAAACAAATTTAAATAGATATAATTATAATATTTTAAATAATTATACCTCAAACCAGTTCCACCAAGACGACCGCAAATTATTTGACGCCTCTTTCCAACATGGCGCATGCTCCTTGTACCCGCAGATTATGGTCTCCGACATCAGTTTAACCACATCTGCGTCACTGAACCTGAAATTAATAATCATAGTTAAATACATACATTATATATAAATATTATGATTTTTGAATAATCATAATTATGATTAAACAATTAAAGTAAAAGTGAACTAGTCTTACCATACACCTGTTTCCTCATCCGGATCGAGGCGGACTCTGCGAGTAGTAGTATCCACCTGTGGCGGTGGCACGTTCCTGTCATTCACTTGTTCATTCTCATCCTCCTGCGCTCTGTTTCCTACATTACTAGTACTACCTCTTATTCGTCCTCCGCCCACCATATAGAGAAAAACTAAACTATTCAAAGTTGTCATGAATTAACAAACATGTATGTACAATTAAATGACAAGAAACTATATATTGGTATTAATAAATAATAAAAACTATAAATTGTTTTACAAACGACCACACATATAGAAAAAGTAGTTTCAACTAATATAAGAATTAGAAATAATCTTATTCATCATCACTACTTGAATATTGGTTTTCGGAAATGTTGTATTTAAAAAGGGAGTCTATAAAATCTTCTTCTTCCTCTTTATCTTCCTCTTTATCTTCTGCTCCGTCTTCCTTCCGCTTCTGCTCATCCTCCTTCTCCTCCTCTTCTACCTTCTCCTCATTATTGTCCTCTACTTTAGTTTCTTCTTCCTCCTCCTCTATAATTTCGTTATGATCTGACACTTCAATTATTGATAGTAGTGTCTCACTACTAATAACATCTTCTTGAAACGCAGATTCGACAATAGGAGCATTAACATGCGATCTGGCTTTAGTTTTGAATACTGCTGACCACTTATCTTTATCTCTTTTGATATTTGGATATGAAGTATATAAACTTGTTCGACTTGATAAGCCAACACAAATGGATCATATTTCGGAAATTTTCTGCTCCGATTAACATCCACAAGTTTATAAACCTTATGTATTTGCATTCCTTTTTCAGAATTATCTATCCAATCACATTTGAATAAAATAACATTATATGTGCTTTTTCGCCTGTGTACGACAATTCAACAAATTCGTTGAGTGTTCCATAGTAGTCAGCTCCCTCAGTCGAACTTACACATACTCCATTATTAAGTGTAGATTTTTCCAAATCTAACCCATCTTTGAAAGTGCGAAATTTGTATCCATTAATGAAATAACGTTTCCATGTTCGCACCCTTTTCGAAGGACCTTGTGCTAAGGCAATGAGAACTGGATCTTTTAAGTTGTTTACCTATCATTGTTAAATTATTGTCAAATTATAATACCTTCAGGTATAAAAAAAAAATTGAAAAAAAAGAGTAATCTGGTGTTAGTATGTAGTATGTACTTATTTGTCCTCTAAACCATTGGGGAAATCTTGTGTCAAATTTGTTCCAAATATCCTCGGCTGTGAGAAATTGGGGATATTCTGTTTTGATATAATTTTCAAACATCCTATATTCATTATTAAAAATGTCGAATTATGTAATAGTTTTTACATGTTGTTATAATTAATTATTAATAATTAAAGTTTCAAAGGACGATTTGTTTACTTACACTTCGTTATGCTTCAATTCTTCTAAATCACAGTTAGATAAAACATATAAGTGCACGCTCATATTCGTTGTCTTCTAAAAATCTTTCACGACACTTTCCAGAACTAATTCCCCCGTGATCTTGAAAAATCTCGGGTAAGGTAGAATACGTAGGCTCTTTCAAGACTACGTCTAGATCCTTGGCTTTTGTGTCTACGTTCTCTTCAAAATAAAAGGAACAGAAATCGGCAATTTCTTCAAGCAAATACGCGTTGCACATAGAACCTTCAACACGCGCTTTATTTCCAATCTTTTTTTTCAAATGATTTAAGAACCTATAAAAAACTTGGATAAGATAGAATGAAATAATTAAAGTTAAAATTGTATAATTGTGGAATTAATTACCTCTCAAAAGGATACATCCACCTATATTGCACTGGACCACCCATTTTCAGTTCATACGACAAATGAATTGGTAAATGCTCCATTGAGTTAAAAAAAGAAGGTGGAAATATCTTCTCTAACTTGCAAATGATTTCGGCAATGTTGTTCAAGAGAGTAGTCATTTTTTCAACTTGTATCGATGAAGTACACAAATCTCTGAAAAATTGGCTAATCTCAGTTATTGCATTCCACTCATTCTTCGGGAGAAGGTGCCTTAAAGCCATTGGAAGTAAACGCTCCATAAATACGTGACAATCATGACTTTTCAATCCATGTAGTTTCAACTCGTGTTTATCAACACATCTACTCAGATCTGAAGCATAACCGTGCGGAAATCTCAAATTGGATATCCAATCACACAACACATTCTTTTGTTCTTTATTCAAAATGAATGAATCCATTTTTCGCTGTTTAGAACAAACTGTCAACATGTCCTCTTGTGCTTGTGGGGTAAACTTTGTCTTTTTTTTCACATCCATCACAGTGTGAATCAGTTGCTGGAAAAAGTTTTTCTCGATATGCATTACAGCAAGGTTATGACGAATTAATAGTGTTCTTCAATAAGGAAGTTCCCAAAAAATGCTTTGTTTCCACCACCCAATTCGAGAATCTTTTAACGAGTCCAATTCAGCTTTACTTGCATCCACAATTTTGGGAAAATGCTTCACACAATCCCACACTTCTTCACCCGTTAATCTCGTAGAAGCAAAATGTTTCTCTACTCGTCCTTTTCGAAAATTAACTTTATCTTTGCGGAAAACATGATCAGGTTGTAAAAACTGGCTATGACAATCTAACCAACTCCATTTTCTACTTTTAAAAAGCCAAAACGACTTAGTCTCCTTCTCCATACAATATGGACACGTATGTTCACCAGCAGTTGACCAACCCGTTAACATGCCGTAAGCAGGAAAGTCATTGATAGTCCATAATAGTACGGCTCTAAGATCAAAGTTCTGCTTTTTAGAGACGTCGTATGTGTACAACCATGTCTCCCACAACTGCTTCAACTCGCGAATTAACGGTTGTAAATAAACGTCAAGGTGTTTTTTGGGACTAAACGGACTGGGAACAAGTAATGATAGAAACATAAACTGCCTTTTCATACATAGCCAGGGTGGTAAATTGTATGGAGTGAGCATTACCGGCAAGCAGGAGTACGACTTTCCGTATTGACCGAAAGGTGCGAAACCATCAGTACAAAGACCAAGTCGAACATTTTGAGGCTCACTTGCAAAAGTAGGATGAATGCGATCAAAATGTTTCCAAGCCTCGCCGTCACTTGGATGAGACATTATCCCGCTGACACGTGGATTTTCATGATGCCACCGCATCTCTGCCGCAATTAGTTTTGTGGCATAAAGTCGTTGCAAATGCGGTCCTATTGGGAAATAAGTTAAAATATTTTTCCCAACCCTTTTGCCATTTGCATTCTTTTGTTTTTT
>JAIUZE010024894.1:0-12442 GCA_022085475.1 Heliosperma pusillum | reverse complement strand
AGACGACTTAAAACTCAAGAAAAGTCAAAGATGACTAAAAACGGGATTTTCATGAAATCTCTCAGAAATTCCAAATACGAACTCGGAATTTCAAAATACGACTCGAAACACAAATTCCTATTTTAAAAACTTAAGTCTGCTGAAAAGTGTTAGTAAATATTTTTACTAGAAAAATTGGGTACTTTTCGGGTTGTTACAGGCTAGTCCTCCCTAGAATGCTTCCTCTTGCCCCATAGCTTGACTCCGAATCCGCCACTCTTTTTAATAGAGTTGTCCCCTCTTCTTCACCCAAGTGATTAAATCCTCCTCCGGCCGATGCATTTACCATCTCCTTTGTCCTTGGGAATAAGGTTTGGTAAAAATTTTGGGTGGTCTACCATTCCGATATCCCATTGTGAGGACAACGAGCAAGCAAATCTTGAAATATATCCAAAGCCTCTCTAAGAGGCTCTCCTTCCTCTTGTTGAAACATTGTGATTTCATTCCGGAGCATGGCGGTCTTGGATGAAGGGTAGTATTTTGCGAGAAATGCCTTGGCAAGGTCATACGAAGTAGTGAAGGTGTTTGGTGGGTGGTGGGTGGTTATGCAACCACCTATCGGCCTTTCCTACCAAGGTGACCGGAAATAGCATGAGCCTTAGTGTATTTTCGGGCACACCATTTTTTTCATCATTGCCACTTTGTTCTTGAATTTCGAATATGTAGACTACCGTTAAAGGTATCACGTTCCACTATTGCAATTTGAGAGTGGTGCATTTCGAAGTTGTTCGATCCCAATGCACCTTAATTGATCGGTGATGAACAATCATCAGGGTTTGGAATATTTATATCACGCATAGTCATCATCGTTGCGGTTGAGGACGGTGGTGGTGTGTTTTTCAAATTAGATGGAAGATTTGTATTGTAGAAAAGGGTTTGTAAATGGGGTATCAATGGTGTTTGTATTGTCAAAGTTGTTGATGATTTCTTGAGATGTGGTTTCAAAGGTGTTTGTGTTGGATGTACTAGCTACATTGTTGTTGTTTGCTTGAGTGCGTAAAGCGGATTGTCTCACTCTAGCCAACGTATTCCCCCTCAAAGTTCGCAAGAGCTTTTCCAGGTCATAATTGTAGAGGAGAGCGTTACCGTTTCTTCTAGGCATACAACTCAATGAAACGTTAGACTTCTAGTGTTTAACCACTAGGTAAAAGCAATAACACCAACACACACACAATGGGAACCAATAGAAGAAACAACAACTAAGGAAACAAACTAGGACTAATCCAAGACTTATTACTAACTAAATAAAATCTAAAGCCATCCCCGGCAACAACGCCATTTTGATGCGGGTTTTAATAGTCGTTCCTATCCAACCAAACAAGCCTCAAAGAAGTAGTAATTTGAGTGTTGAATCCACAAGGATGGTTTAGTTTTACCTACCTAGATTTTGGTCTAGTTTAGCCCAAACAAATAGATCAAAGAGATTGATTAATCTAAAGACAAATGAATAATAACTAAACGAAAACAATAAAACAATAATTTATCAAGATGGAAAAGAGTTTAGGTATAAGGGTTCACCAATGGGGTGGAGGTGTAATCTAGTGTAGTCAATGCTAGACCATCGGGAAGGTATCTAAGTAAGTTTAATCTTTTGACGGGAAACAAACTTACGGTTGAGTCTAACCAAGCTTTCGCTCTAATCAAGCAAAACCGACTAATCCAAATAAGACAAGGCAAGTTAATGTCTAGGCTTTCAACTTAGGCAAGAAAACATAAGATAAAACACCTAGCTTTCACTTGAGCAATTCATCAAACACCTTACAAGCATGAGACTAGAGATGATTTTCCGAGAAAAGAACAACAATATAACACACAAATTAAACCCCCTTTTACCCTCATTAGATCCCTCTAATCCCTAGAGAAGATAACTATTCACTCATAATGTTGGTAACAAACAAAGAATGGGTATTAAATATCACAAGACTAACAACATTCAACATAGTGGAGAAGACAATAATAAAAACAAGAATATAAGCAAGATTAAGACAATAAATAAATGCTAATAAGTTAATAAGAAGAGATTGATAGCAACAATGAGGGAAAGATTAAAACTTGGATTGAAATGAAGAAGAATTTCTTCAATATCTTGATTACAACCCAAATACTACTAGATCTATGAACTAATTAGTGTAAACTAAAACGAGATTAAGGAAAGATTAATAATTGATTAGAAAAGATTAAATTTTGTAATAGAAATAAATCTAGGGTTTTTGTTCAAATGTAAGTAGTCTCTAATGATTAAGGGATGAGGTATTTATAGGTGGGTGAAAGATAAGGGAGTCAAATAAGAAAGTGGGTTAAATGCGGATTGGGGGTCCCATCCGGCTGGCTTGACCGGCTTGGAGCCCCCGGCTTCATCTTTGAGATTTTCGAGCATCAGGTGGCCTCAGCTGGTGGGCCGGCTGCCGGTGGCCTCACCAGCTGAGCGCACTTTTTCCCTCCTCTTCTTTTGTTCTTGGCTTAGTGGAGCGGCCTTAGCCGGCTGGCCGACTGTAAGTGGCCTGAACTGCTGAGCACTACCCCTTGTATCACTTCTTCCTCTTTTCTTTCTTCTTTCTTATGGAGGGGCCCCAACCGGCTGGCTGGCTGACGATGGCCTACCCGGCTGGGCACCCGTTTTCTTCTCCTTTGTTTTCCTTTTCTTCCTTTACTTGAAAACCGCTTTGCTTGTTTCCGTTTCCTCGTTTTTGCTCCAAATTCACAAGATTAATTATAAAATAATAGAAAGAGAATTGCGATACGAAATGTGAACAAGGGCACGTAAAACCGTACAAAGACGGGTCAAAAAGGCGTAGAAAAGAGTAAAGAAGTGTGACAAAATAAATGCCTATCTACATTCAAGGCTTTGTCGGAGTCAAGTTTAAGATTTTGTCTCCTATAAGTCATGTAATAGTGTACTTTCCATTTTTGTGATAATCTAAGGCATGTCCTAGAAATCATGTTCCTCCTTAAGTCATTTCAAACTCCTGTTTGTATCAATGAAATTGATTCCATTTTCATATTCATCAAATCATTCAATCTGAAAACCTGATCAAAAGGTTGCACAACACACTTAAAGGCACCCCTTGCATATGAGTATTTCTCGTTTTAAATCGTAAGTTATACTAGGATCCCGTGTTTGTTTCCTTTACCTATTCCATGTCTGGCCGTAGAAACCTCCATCAAAACAACTTATCAAAACGAGCTCATAAATGATTATATGACGAATCCGGACTAGCTCCTTGTTCCAATATCAATGACGGAAGGTAAGCCAATTCCCCACAAAATCAACCCCTCTCAGATAAGGACCGACCTATTCTCACAAAAAAAAATGTTATTTTAACCAAATCAATTGGCGAAGCCCAAAATATGTCAAACGTAGTTTAATACTTTGATGCTCCTAGAGAAGGATCCATTAGATTGGAGTTCCACAATGGTTGTGAATTCAATCGTGACCAGGAGTATGAGTCGGGGATTACCCAAATAGCTCACGAACCACAACGGTGACAAAGTTCCAAAAAAACAAATGCCAAATCAAAAGTGTTGAAAACACCTGTAAAAAAACAAACTTTCAAAAGCCAACACTCAATGGCTAAACCAAAAAAATCGAGTACCACAACAGTCGTATTGATGTTCAAAGGGTGAAGCCCAAATGGTCAGCAATCACCATCAACAACCTTTTATACCCCTAACTCCTTCTCGAGACATTTACAATGAGACAGTTAGGACTCTTAAGAATTCTCTCAGCTTGGTCGTTACACCCAAGCCATTAGGGTCCAGACATGGAAATTTGATCCCACAACAAGGGGTTTTTGTCGCCTTCCCCCGGTCAAAAAACAATAACTCAAATACTAATGTAGTACCGGTAGTCGAGATAGAATCCACAGGGAGATCAAGGATTGAGTACAAGCTCGTCTCAAATTACAAGCTAGCTATGCAAATCATGAAGTAATAGAAATTAAGCTAATATCTAAACTAATAACTGTAAGTCTATTGATCGAATACGAAAGATGGGTAGGGGGTGAATTGAGTATTACAAACTAGCCCCAGTTTTTCGATTTATATGATGTGTAATTAATTACTTGATTTTATGGATTAAAATCAACTAAATAATTAAAATCAACTAACTAATTAATCAAAGTGTTGAGCAAGTAACGAAAATAAAGAAAGACACAAGAGGTTTTTGAAGTGGTTCAGTTTCACAAATCGAAACCTATGTCCACTATTCTCGATTAATAATCTTTAGTACCTTTTTACGGATTACAAAAATTATCAACCCACTCCTATAATCAACTATGATTATAACTCAAGGTGAGTATCGCTAAATACTCTATACTATCTTACATTAATAAGAAAGTTCAATATAACTCACAAGGATTCTCGTTAAAGAATAATTAAGATTATGTGATGTACTATTATCCAATAACGTATTTCACGCGAGCTATTGATAATAATTGATGCACGACTTTTTCGGAAAAACAAACCAATAAAAATAATAAATATTTTGCTCAAAGTTTGTTTAAAATCAATTTGTAAAATTCTCTCGATGTATGTAAAAGTCGTTGTTAATGATTGATATGGAAGAAGTATTTATAGTAGAAGCATAGGAGATATAAAATCTAAAACCCTAGCCTTCTCTTTAAGAAATATATCTATCTTCAATATCTCAAAATATTGTTGTAAAGATATTATTAGAATCCAAGGTTGAGGCAAACAAGGAAACGTGCCATAGAGGCCGATATCCTCATCATCACGCAACCCTAGGTGTTTGCCTATGAGCACGCAACGCTATGAGGCACAAATCCTAGGTTTCACGAAACCCTAGGTGGCACAATAACTAGGTGGGCTTATTAGGTTAACAACAAATTGAGATAGAATGTATTAGAAACCCTAGGTAGCATGACAACTCATAAGTTGAATTACTAATCTATAGAATCTCATAAATACATCATCTATTAAAACTTTTGATAAATATAAGAATACTCTTTCTCTTTTTGAAAACATTTAAAATATTTATTTCCAAAATCATGCATCAACTTTATCATCCAAAGTTATAGGTTAAAGCTATAACTTTGAACTTATTATGTAAAGTTATAAGAGAGTCATAACTTCACTTACACAAAAATCACTCTAATGAATTAGTTACCGAATGGCGACCTATACTATCTAATCTGCACAAAGATCTTTAGTATACGAATCATCTCTTCATCTAGATCACATATACCCTCCATCTTGAGTCTTGTGTTATTTGAAATCGATCTTGCTTGAATTGTTTCTTCAATGTTATAACCAAGATAGCTATAACTTTGCATATAAACTTCCAAAGTTATACCTCAAGCTCCTATAACTTTGTCTCACATAAATCTTTAAAGTTATGCCTTAAGCTCCTATAACTTTGATCTCCTTTCTTGTAATTGTTGTTAACTATGATAAGACTAAAGCACACAATTACATGCATATGATAAATCAATTAAAGCACATTATCAAGTATATACATGTCATTATCAAAACTATAAAATAGGTCCAACAATAACTACCTAAGTCTACTAGACTAACCAAACAATTAATAGAAATAGCGGATTAAATAATTAAGAAGGACCTAGGTTCCGATTTTCTCCACTAACACGCCTTATTTACTCTCATGAATCTCATCAACAAGTCTTTAGGGTATTGTTTAGGGGAAGACGCCTCTAGGTCGCCTAACACCTCCTTCAGGGGTTCACGTTAGGACAGGTAGTTATCCTGATCACCTCCCTCCCAGGTTCGTGACTCAGAATTAAGCAAACTTGGCATGTTAGGCATTAATCGAACCCTAATGAGAAACTACTTACTAATCATTTCTAAAGTAACATTAGATATATAACCAACTACTCTAAACATGTGACCAAACATAATATGTTAATAAAGATTCAAAATTTAAACTAATCTATTACTAAACTAGAAGAACAAACAACAATAAATGAAAATAAGAATAAGAAAGAGAAATAAGAAATTAAATACCAAACTTTGAATAAAAATAACATAAATATGGCAGAATTAGTCTTCAAAGCCCAAAATATTGAATCTTGGAGAGAATTAATCTACTCCTAATCTAATATAGTGCAGTGTTTTGAGAGAGCGACCACCCTAACTACTAAAACAAATCTGAAAATGGGGGCTCTCTTAGTATTTGGGTTTACACTCTATTTATATGAGGGGGTAAGTAAGAATAGTCTTGCAAAATTGGGCTCTAAAAATAATGATAAGAGCATCTAATCTAACGAAATGACCTAGCAAAAAAAAATAACAAAAAGAACTAAGCTATTGTATTTAAGCACAAGCCACAACACACGAGTCACAACACACAGCTTTTATCCATTTTTCCTTGACCCGTGCGGCTTCTACCTCACCCGTGCAGCTTCTACCTCACCCATTCGGGTTTGCTACACCAACCCGATCAAGGTAGCATCGACCCAGGCGGGTTCAGCTGGACCAGGGTTGGTCTGATTCGTCAAGAGGGGGTTCATCTTAAACCCGACAATTCTTCTTGGAGTGTAAACTACTAAGGTTTACAAGTTTTAATGAAACTTGAGTAGCTTGACTCAAACTGAGAACAAAGTCAAGTAACAAATGGATGTTGTTTTAGAGAGGGTGAACTATTTAGCTGAAAACTCAAGGGATATGACTTAGAGACACTCCTCTACAGCAAGGCACAAGAGAAAGGACTCAAAGACTGGTTTTAGAGACAGTTTTCAAGTGTTACAGCAAAGCACAAACACCCTAGACTAATCTCAAACAGCAAGCAAGTTAACCACAGCAAAGCACATATATAACTTGACTCACAAGACAAGGCACTGATCAAACACCTTGGAGATGTATCAGGCTTGTTTCAAACTACAGCTCTTAGCACAAGTTTGATAAATTTGAGGGATTTCTCAAAGTTTAATTCATTCATTCATAAAGTCTAACTGAAACAACATACAAAGACCTCCTTATATAGAGAGGCTGATATCTTGTGAGCCATTGGATTGTATGGACCATCCAAGGGCCAGCTTAGGATCTAAACTACTTCTACTGACATTAATTAAGAGCCTCACAATAGGACGAGCTCAACAACTATAAAGAACAGACACAAAACACAAAAGAAAACAGACTGAACAAAAGCAAATAAAGCAGTTTTTGGAGGTTTCCTGAAATGGAAATCTGTTGTTCTTGTTGTCTTGTGCTTTGCTCTGGGTGTTTTGTTGCTCCTTGGAACTCTCCACTCTTATGAGGACGTAGATAAACCTGCCTTAGATGAAGACAAGTTGACTTAAGCAAAAGAAAACATCATCTGAGCATGTACTACCTCTGCTATGCTGTTTACTGGACTCTAGCTTTGGGGTGTCTGTTTCATGGGTTTTTGCTAGACTTCAAAATGGTTTGTCCTGGGCAAACTTGTAGCTTAGAGGGTTGTCTTGATGGTAGGCCATAGTGGGGGTGGTTGGGATGCCCTGGTGTACCTCCTAGATGCAGGGTTTGTTAAATGGTCTGTCTGGGCCTGAATGGCTCTGTTTCTGTTTTGTGTGGGTAATGTGGGTTGTGTTGGGGCTTGGCATGGGTTGCTGAACCTTGGACTGTCTCCCTCACTTTTGTAGCTTGGCATGGCTTGGTCTTGGCTTGTCATAACTTGTTGTTTGGACCTTGTAACTCTAGCTTCCATCTGAGGGGTCAAGCTTGTCTTGTTTGTGGTTGGATCATCAAGACCCCTTGGGTGAGCTCCTGCTGCAGCCTCCCCAGGTTGAAAAGGGCTTGACCTCAAGCCTGTGTCTTCCTCCCCCTCAGAGTCTTCATAGAAGGGACTAAGATCTCCCACATTGAATGTTCCATGGACTGCATACTCTCCTGGTAGATCAATTTTGTAGGCATTAGGACCTATCTTCTCTATGACTTGAAAAGGACCATCTGCTCTGGGCTCTAGCTTGTTCTTTCTCTTGGAAGGGAACCTTTCTTTCCTTAGGTTGATCCATACTAGGTCTCCTGGTGCAAAGTCTTTCTTGGTCTTAGGAACCTTGGCATTCTTCTTGTATAGATCATTAGCTTTCTCAATTTGTTTTCTGACTGATTCATGGAGTTTTAGCATTTGTTCCACCCTCTTCTTGGCATCATAGTGGACCTCTGACCTGCACACATTAGACAAACTCAAAGGCATTAAGGGGTTAGTACCATAGACCACTTCAAAGGGGGAGTGGCCTGTGGCTGCTGATGGAGCTCTATTGAAAGAGAACTCTGCTTGAGCCAACTTCAAGTCCCAATCCTTGAGAGATTTGCTGACTATACACCTCAAGATTCTTCCCAAGGTCTTGTTAGTCACCTCAGTTTGGCCATCAGTTTGAGGGTGATGTGAGGTACTAAACAACAACCTAGTGTTAAGCAGCTTCCACAATGTTCTCCAGAAATGGCTCATAAACTTTGTGTCTTTGTCAGACACAATGGTCCTTGGAACTCCATGTAACCTCACCACCACATCAAGGTATAGCTCTGCTACACTCACAGCATCCTCAGTCTTCTTGCAAGCAATGAAATGTGCCATCTTACTGAACCTATCCACAACCACCATGATAGAATCTTTCCCTCTTGCTGTCCTAGGCAATGCTACTATAAAATCCATGCTCACATCTTCCCAAGGCCTACATGGGACTGGTAAGGGAGTGTAAGGCCCTGTTTGAAAAGAACTCTTGGCCTTTTGACAAACTCCATACCTCCTGAGCACTATTTGGACTTCTCCCATCATCTTAGGCCAGTAGAATTGATCCTGTAGTATGTCCACAGTTTTCTGAACCCCAAAGTGTCCTCCAAGGCCACTTCCATGTACCTCCTTGATCAATAGACTCCTATAAGATCCTCTGGGAACACACAGCTTGTTTCCTTTAAACAAGAATCCATTTTGCAAAGTGTAGGGTGAATCAATGGTTCTTGTTCCCTCTTTCTGTGCTAACCAATCTTCTGCAAAGTCTGGATCTTCTTAATACATGTCCTTCATGAACTCAAAGCCAAGAACCCTTTGCTCCATAGTTGATAGCAGAGTGTACCTCCTAGACAATGCATCAGCCACCACATTTTGTTTGCCCTCTTTGTATTTGCTAGAAAAGGTGAATGACTGAAGGAACTCCACCCACTTAGCATGTCTATGACTGAGCTTATGTTGGCCTCCTATGTACTTCAATGCCTCATGATCAGAGTGTAAGACAAAAGGTTTGGGCTTCAGGTAATGACTCCAATGCCTCAGAGCTCTGACAAGAGCATAGAACTCTTTATCATATGTAGAATAGTTTAGCTTGGCACCACTTAGCTTTTCACTAAAGTAGGCTACAGGTTTCTTCTCTTGGATGAGGACAGCTCCAATTCCCACTCCACTTGCATCACATTCAACCTCAAATAGGCAATCAAAGTTTGGCAATCTGAGGATAGGTGCACTGCACAAGAGCTTCTTCATGTGTTTGAAAGCCTGTAAGGCATTCTCAGTCCAAGTGAACTCTCCCTTCTTCATGCACTCATTGAGAGGTGCTGCAATGGTGCTAAAATCCTTAATGAATCTTCTGTAGAAGGATGCTAAGCCATGGAGTCCCCTTACTTCTGTAATACTCCTAGGGATAGGCCAAGACTGAATTGAAATGATCTTGTCTTGATCAACTGAAATGCCTCTACCAGATACCATGTAACAACCCGAAAAGTACCCAATTTGCTTAAGCAATAGCTTATGGATACTTTTCAGTAGAACTTAAGTTTTTAATATAGGAATTTTTGTTCCGAGTCGTATTTTGAAATTCCGCGTTCGTATTTGGAATTTTTGAGAGATTTCATGAAAAGACCGTTTTTGGTCATCTTTGACTTTTCTTGACTTTTAAACCGTCTTTGACTTTTCCTTGACTTTTTTTTAAAGTCGTCATTGACTTTTTATTTATTTTTAAGTCGTCTTAAACTTTTCTGAACTTTTAAGCCATTTTGACTTTTTCCGACTTTTTAGTCGATTTTGACTTTCGTTGACTTTTCCCGACTCGTCTTGCGATTTTGAAGACCGAAATTTTATTTAAAAAATTATATTTTTGATTTATTTTTATTAAGATTTATTAGGATTTATCATAATTTAATATAATTATTTTGAATTTATTCGGAATTTAAAGAATAACTTTTACGGTTTTTAATCGAACGTCATTTAACTATTCCCGACGCATCGTAATGCGCGCAACAAAATCGAAACTCGACTTTGGCATGAGTCACCCGCGCGTGTCATCGCTTTCCACTCACCATTAGATATTTTATTTATTTTGATTAAAATAATCAAAATATCTAGATATTTAATTACTTTATCGATCCGTCAACGGAGATTACGCAAAACGAGCAAAAACAGACCCGAATCACCTCAAAACCACACGGCTCCTTAAAGTCCTCTAATAGCCTTGATATTTTGATTACTTTTGATTACAATATCATAATATCTAGATCACTATTCGCTTTATCGATCAATTAACGAAAATTACGCAAAACGCTCGAAATCAGACCCGACAATCACATCCCACACGGCACACTTACCCACTCTTAAGCCTTGATATTTTCATTATTTTTCATTACAATATCATAATATCTTGATATTAACTTTATCGTAAATTATATTTAATCGTTTACCGTAAAATAATTATTTAACGCGAGTCAATTACGTAACAACAATTTCAAAACTCGACATCTTTATTTGGCCTATATTACACGGCTCAACCCACTCTCCTACTCACAACAACTTTTCATTTTACAACAAATCAAATAAAGATCAAAACATCACTTTATTTAATCGTTCTTCGTGTTCTTCGTCGTTCATCAATCGTTCTTCATCGTTCTTGAGCAAAACCTCCATAAATCCTTCATTTCTTAATTAAATCCTTCCTAATTTATATTTCTAGGATCTCCTCTTCGCTCTCCATCTTCTAGTACGGTTTATTTTCAATTCCGTCAAGATCGTTTTCAACATTTAATTATGGAAAATTAAGTTTAAGTTCTAATAATTGTTTTCTTGTTATTTCTTATAGGGGAAGAGTTTGAAGAAGAATTTGGAGACTCTTATATTTTGGGTGAAGACTAGTAGAAGGGTTTCTTATTTATATATTTCTTATATTTTGGTGCTAAGTGATTTTGGCTAGCTAAGGTAACGATTCCGTTTTACTCGACGAATTAATGTCACATAGCCTTAGTTTTGTTTTTGTAGTCTTTAGTTTTGGCTCATGTTATAGTATTTATGATTTTAGCTAGTAATATAGCCTTTAGTTTTATTTATTTGGATTTTGGTTCATCTTTAATTTTGGTGCATGTTTTTATGATTTATGGATTTTTATGTAGTAATATGTTAAGTAGTAATTATTATGTTGTTTTATGATTTTTATGTTGTATGGAAATTTTGGTGATGTTTGATGATTCTTGATGATTTTATGTTGTATGAATTTTATGATGTTTTATGATTCTTGATGATTTTCTTTAGTTGTAGGAAATTTTATGATGATTTAGTGTTCTTGATGATTTTTTAAGTTGTAGGAAATTTTATGATGATTTAGTGTTCTTGAAGAATTTTAATGATTTTTACTAAGTTATGATTTTTATGTTGTTTAGAAAATTTTAACAAGTTTGTTGTTCTTGTTGAATTTTGATGATGTTTAACAAGTTATAATTTTTAAGTTGTTTATTAAATTTTAACAAGTTTAGTGTTCTTGACAAATTTTGATGATTTCAATAAGTTATGATTTTGTGTGGAAGATTGTTAAAATGGTTGTTTGATGATTAAAAACAAGTTTGGAATTGATTTGGAGTGATGGATGATTGAACCGAGAAAGGGGCACGAACCTGGTCCAAACCAGACCGGTCCAGGCCGGTTCAGACCCGGTCTGGGTTGGTCAAGGTGGGTCCGGGTTTTGGTCTTTGGGTTGTGTCGATGTTTGATTGATTGGTTGTTGTTTTGACGGGTTTTAAATACGTTAAAGCATGCGGGAATTTTTAGGAAACGGTTTTTAGTAAAATCGAGTCAAAGGCCAAAACAGCCCCATTTCTGTCCGTGGGCCCATCCAGGCCCATATTGGGTCCGGCCCAATTCAGCCCGTGGGTCCCACCTTGGAACTCGTGACGGTTTTTGAGTTATCGTTATTTTCATCGTGTTTTGTAATATTTAGCAAGCGGGAAATATTAATAAGTAAAATATTTAATTAAAAAGGTTTTTATAAAAGATTAATATTTCTCACATGTTAGAAATTATAATACGAGTTTATAGTTTAATTTTCTATCCTTGTAGTCAATCGGGTTTTCGGAAATGTTTAATATTTCACATGTTAGAAGTTTTAATGAAATAACATGTATTGAATATGTTGATTTTCATGTCTATGTCTATGTGATAAAGACTCTGTTTCTAGCCGGTTTGATCCAACGGGTT
>JAIUZE010024893.1:0-10438 GCA_022085475.1 Heliosperma pusillum | reverse complement strand
GCATGCTCATATCTTATTTCTTACTCGGATATCTTCATAACTCTACTATCTGCTTTATCTCTTTCTTGACCTCGTTATTTTCAGCGTTTCTTTCTTTTAATCGAGTGCCTGATAATTCTCGTGTTCTCCTTGAGATTCCTTATCGTTTCCTAATTCGTTGCTGCTTCATCTTCTCTCTAGTGGATTGGATATCCCGTTTGTAAGGCTTAGAGAATAAGTGTAATGTATTTTGGGATTCTTTAGCTAGAATATGTGTCTTTGGATTGAGCAAATTTCATGTTGTATTTGATCATGGAAAATAGGACTTAAGCTCTACGATGAATCCTAATAGTGATAATGTATCCTCTCTTGGTGGTTTTAGATTTGGAGCTTGGTATTGTAGTGTTATTTTGAGAATTGAGTTGATCATGATAATAGTTTGTTGATGTTGGGTATTATAACGGTTGCTTGGGATATCATTTGGGAATTAGATGTCTCTATTTGGTTGATTCTAAAAGAGACTTTGCTTTAGGGAATTTAAGCCGGTAACCAATGTTTGAGGAGTTTTGTCATAAATGAAAATCGATTCATTTTGAGTTTTAGATGAAATAGATGATTTGAATGGTTGTCTGATTGCCAAGTGATTGGTCAATTGTGGTTTGGAATTAGTAATTTTCTTGTATTCTTAAGGAATCATAGTTTGAGATTGAGAAATGTTCGTTGCAAGCTTTGGATAGTGAGTGCTCAGTTGTTATGGAATATAGAGTTAGAATGGTGAACTCATTTATCTTGAGGATTATAATAATCATAGTTTACTAATGTGACTATTTATATTTGAGGCTTCGAGCGTAGTAATGATCGAATTAAGGATGTTATGGCATATGAAAGAATCATTATAATCGATAACGGATTGTGGATCTTCCCTTGTCGTGAGACCTTGGATGAGGCTAGTTGGATCTTAGATAATTATGTTTGTTGCTGATAAGTGAATATTTGTATGATTTTAACCCCCAATTTAGCTCGGTTTCGTATGTCATTTGTGCTTTGTTAAGCCATTTTATGAGTTAATATCGTCTTCTAGGCAAATTCCTATGTTCTAACCTGTTCTCTAGGGAAAGTGACGTTTCTACGCCCTTTTTCTATATTTCCGAGCATTTGCCTAGAACCCGACGATTTGTGATGCAAGCTTGACCAAGTCAAAGGCACTCCAAGAAGGTTCACTAATCAAAAAGGAAGAAGAAGTAAAGACAATTTCGCGGTTGTCAAAAGATCGATCAACTAGGCGAAGAAATCAACATTTTACCTCAAACCCTATCATCAAACCCGACTCAAAAGGTCAATGGGGATAATGAAAGTCAAGTCAAATGCCAAGGGAGGTGAAACGAAAGTCAAAGCACCAAGAACACTATATACCTGATCAGGTATGTGGTGAACCCGATCGGGTATGCATGATTCTACGCATCTTCTCTTCATTTCCCTCTCTTTAATGTAAGGCTTAATGGCTTGTTTAATGAGCATGAATCCGGATGCTTTTGGGCAGCCTCTCAACCCTATAAATAGCCTATGCATCACACACAATTAAAATGTACAAACACTTCTCTACACTTTCTTTAGCTTAGTTTTTTTTCTTTCTTTATCCATTTTGTAGTTTTAGTTTAGATCTAGTTTTCTCTAGTCTAGTTTAGTTCTAAGTTTCCTTCAATTGTAATTGTTCTACTTGTAATTGGAATTCTAGTTTCTGGGTTTGCATTTTCCTATTCAAGTTCCTATTCCATTTCAATCTTTGCTCATCCTTTCCGGTAATACTTATTCTTGTTTTTACATTATAGTTTCATTTTCTTTTAGTATTTCCTTTATCATGTTTACCATTCTTAGTTTTATAATCTTAGTTTCCCTTTCATTGTTAATCATGCATAAGTAATCTTTGTTCTAGGGGAAGGGTTAACATGTCTAATTAATTTATAAGTATAAATTGATTCCGGGTAGAATTGTTTTAGTTGTCTCTATTTCTGGTTTGATTCTCATGATAAACTTTGATTTAAGGCCTTAATCAATTGTTTATACTTGTCAATTTCCGTCTCAAGGGCGAGAGTCGAGATGAAAATTAAAGGACTGGCAAGAATAGTTTAATGACCTAGCAAGGCTGAAAAGACGTTAGGACCCGTTATAAAGTCGGTATGAATCCGAAAGGAATATACCATTTAAAGACTAGGACAACTATGATTTTTCTAAACCCGTAATCAACTTTGCTTTTAAATTGATTAGCATGTGAACCCCGATCCCTAGATCCTTTTCTTTATTGTATTGTTATCATTTTTATTATATCATTTATTAATTAGTGACAAACATTTGCCAATCGTACAAGATAGAGTTCTAACCATAACTATTCACAAGTATCGCCCGTCTCCCCGAGATCGACCCCTTACTTCCCTAATTACATTAATTTGTTGTTAGCCTAGTTTGGGTTATTTATCTTTGATTAGGGTATGCGACAACCCTGTCAAATTTTGGCGCCGTTGTCGGGGAGCACGGTTTTGTTTATTTGTGATTAGTAGAGTTTTACCTTGTCTTTTTTTTTTTTTTTTCTTTTCTTTTCTCTCGAGGAACACTTGTTCCTTGAGACTTTTCTCACCTTTTCCTAGTAGTATAGTGACTCTTTTCAGGTAATGGGAATATTTTCTTTCAAAGGGATTGCTTTATTTTCTCGCAATGACTATCTATTTCCAACCTCCACAATGCGAGAATGAGCCTTTCCATGAATACCTCGACCGATTTTATAGCTATTATAACCATATTATCTCTCTGGGGTATACCCTTGATGAGACCTATATGAGACATGTCGTGCTTCATGGAATGCTCATTGAGTGTCGTAGCCTGGCTATGCAATTGAGTGGCGGAAGTCTTTATCAGAAGAGAGGAGAGGAACTTTGGGTTTTCTTGAACTTTATGGCAACCCAATCTTGGGAAGAAACGCACCGGCGGTTGAGAATCCAAGAGCAACTCAATGAAATCATGGCTCAAGTTCAAATGCTCAAAGGGCAAAAGGAAGAACCCGCGTTTAAAAGAAGTAAGCCAATCAATTTTCCTTATGCTTTTTCATGCCCCCCATGTGAGTCTAATTCTCCCCAATCATATGAATTAATAGATGACGATGATGATGGTCCAACCTTTTCTATTGAAAGTCACTCTAGGGTCGTTCCATTTGACAATTTTGAGACCCCCATTATTGATATTGACCATATGGTAGTCGAGACTTTAGACAAGGATGTTGTTAAGCCCATTTGTGACTCCAATGGAGAGTCGTCGATCGAGTCATCAGATTTCTTTGAAAATCCCTTCGCTAAGGATATTCCAAATTTATTTGAAAATGATACTGGGTTTTGTGAAACTAGCCTTGAAATTAAGTGGGATCAACCACCCATTTTTGATTCCCACTCCTTTGATTCACCCTACCCCCAATTAGAGTCCACTAATGATATTTTGGGAACTAATTGTTTGTTCCATGATCTTAAACATTTCACTCCATCTCTCACTGACGAGTGGAGCAGTTCAGTGGTCATCTATGAAGATTGTCATGCGCACAATGATAAGATATATCAATTATTACCTTCAATATTTCATGCCTATATCTTGTCAATTGCTTACATATGTTTTTGTATAGCTTATGCGCAGGTATATGATCGACTTCTAAGGGCATTAGCATGCTTTTTAAGGCACAAAGAATGATTTTCATTAATAAAGAGTCTTGCAAGACATTTAAATAAAGCTTCGCGGAAGGCAACCCGTGTTTTATTATATTTTTGTTATGAAATAAATTATTTTTGTTGGACAATTTAATAATGTTAATTTTTAAATAATTCATTTGGTTTTGGTTCTAATAGCTTTGACAATAAGACAATAATTTTATCTAGTATTGTAGTAGCTTGTTCATCACAGGTACTTTGGTGCTTGGGTTGTACTTTGCCCCGTTTTCAAGCTAGCTTGGGGGAGCTGCTGCACGGTTGTATGTTTTCTTTTCTTTCTTTACCATTTTGTTGAGTCGTCCCCCATTCCTTTGTTGGTTATGTTGTCCTTCTTTGTGTTTTCTGCGCTTAAACCCGTTTCGCACATTGAGGACAATTTATTATTCTAGTTTAGGGAAGGGATTTAGTTTGTGTCGTTGTTTATTTAGTCTAGTTGTTTATTGAATTTGAAAAATTTGAAAAATCCAAAAAAATTAAAAAATTAAAAATTTTAATAAAAGTTGTGTGTTTTGTCCACCCAATTGTGTTGTGCATAATGTCATTCCTCAATGCATTTCCCTTATTGTAGCTTTTTAGCCAATGTTTCACGCTTTTGACGGGATTTTGCATACATGGGGATGTCTTGTACACAGTGGGTGAGGGATTGATTTTAGACTTATTAGGCTTGATCTTGACTTTGGCAAACTACATATACGGTAAGGTAGAGCCTCCAGTGATCAGTACATCTATACCCGATCCCAATTAGGTGTGTGTAGTTTCTCCTTATGATTTGCGTCACATCAAAAACGCACAAGTATGGTTTTCATTCCATTTCTAGTGAGCATTACATTCATGATTTAAAAAGCATTTGAAGCCATTCACTTTGAATCCATTGCCTAAATTTAGCCCCTTTTCACATTGTTTCACATTTCATTAGCTACATGTAAAAATATTGCCTACCTTGTTAAGTTAGTAGCTATACCGTTTGTGTTTGGGTGCTCATTTGGGATATTGTTCAAGTTATGTCAAAGTGATCTTGATTGGACGGAATTACTGATTGCCGTGCCGAAGAAGAAGAAAAAAAAAAAGAGTTCAAAAAAAAAAAAGAAAAAAGAAATGAAAAAAAAAATGATGTTGAATATGAAAGAATGAAAAGAAAGAAAGAAGCATGTATTGAAAAGAAAAAAAAATGGTTTATGAAAAGAAGAAGAAGTTGTGAGTGTTATTTCCATGATCCGAAATTCAAAAAGTTGGGAAATTCACTCTTGTGTTGCCATGAGTATAAGCCAATTTGCTATTTTTGGCTTAGTTTTATTTTCTTGGGAATGGTTCCAAGTTTTGATTGAGCATCCTTGCATAATTGGTATGTTGCTAGCTTGACCTTAGCTCCACATTACCATAATTCATTTGTCCACTTTGTTACCCATCTCCCATAGCCTTCTTCTTGCTTTTGGCTTCTTTCTATGCTTTTCATGATTGTTTTGACTTGTAGTTTTGGAATGTTTACCATATTAGATTGCGGGCGCATTCTCATGAGTCGTAGATAGGAGAGTGCCACTCAAATATAAAATAATATTTCCTTGATTTATATAAAAATTTGAGTGTTGAGTGCACCGTGAGAGTCCATTGTCAAAAGATCATGCAAGAGCCGAAAAGTCTATTTGATGTTCCTTATGTTGCGCCGTTATGTAAATCTCAACCATGTTTTGCATTTTCCCTATGCCCACGTTGTTTCGGGATGTGTTTCATTGTGCTCTATAAGCTACTTGATGGGATTTGCATTTGGTTGGATTGATTGTTGCTCGTTGCCCTTGTCCTTGTCATGTTTGTTATTGTATGCTTGCTTGAGGACACGCAAGGGTTTAGCTTGGGGGAGTTTGATATGTGAATATTTGTATGATTTTAACCCCCAATTTAGCTTGGTTTCGTATGTCATTTGTGCTTTGTTTAGCCATTTTATGAGCTAATATCGTCTTCTAGGCGAATTCCTATGTTCTAACCTGTTCTGTAGGGAAAGTGACGTTTCTACGCCCTTTTTCTATATTTCCGAGCATTTGCCTAGAACCCGACGATTTGTGATGTGACAACCCTCGCGAATGCGGAATAATAAATCAAACAAGCATGCAAATTATAATGCGGAAATAGGTAGTTTTTTTAAAAACTTTTATACATGCAAGTTAAATAA
Source organism: Heliosperma pusillum (assembly GCA_022085475.1). NCBI lineage: Eukaryota > Viridiplantae > Streptophyta > Magnoliopsida > Caryophyllales > Caryophyllaceae > Heliosperma > Heliosperma pusillum. The sequence continues at coordinate 4,552 of JAIUZE010024893.1, read as the reverse complement.
AACGAGGAGTGTCAGAATATTACAAACTAAGTACGGAATATACAATAAAGAGACGGGGTCTCTTAAAATGTTAGCAAAGAACAAGTGTTTAGCAAAACTAATTAACATCGTCTAGAGGTGAACAACATTCCAGGGACAACGCCCGCTGCTTCACACCCGAAAACCCCAAAATATCGTATCTCCAAAAAGTCAGCCATAGCAAGCAACCTGTTCATCCATGAAAACAACATGAATGCCACAGGTCAGTGGGGAGTAACTCGGGTTCTCCACGCATATCACATCAACGTACATTAAGGGAAACATACGAAAGTAAAAGCATGCATACCACAATATAGTATATTACATGGTGAGTTGCGATATTAAAAATAGATAGGCAATTATATAGATAATGAACTAAGATTTCATATAGAAATAAAATCCGTAACCATCATGTTATTCCAAGACTCGGGAAAGACACTCTTAGGCAATCGAATACGCTCACTAGGGCCTGCATCTCACCGTTAGCGGTATAAGATTGATAAGATTGAGACTCGACAGACAAACCAAGTCAAGTCATGCGATGATCACATAATATCCAACATATTATCATCCATTCACGAACCAAGACAAAGACGGTGTCCAATCATGCAATGACCATGAATAATATCATGAAATCACGCATTCAAAGAACGACGAGACAAGACGACAACTCTCACGGTAAATGAAACTCACTAGCATCGTGTACATGGCAAATATGATTAAAAAGCATCCACGGGATAAAGCATTTCCCTGAACTCATACACGATCAACCATTTCGTATATGTAGACTAATTTTTCCTCCTGGTAGAACGAGATTTATAAATAACCCGTCCTAGTCTAATCTGCCAGAATCCCAAAAATCACATTTTCCGGGTCGGACATGCGATATAAACGTTTCGCATCCAAGATCGGTTTAACTAGACGCCGACTACCCCCAATTCGGGTAGAGCAATTCCGAAGAGAGGCGGAAAAAAGAGCTCAAGCTCATAACAAGCGGTACGCTACATGCAAATAACACCACCTCGCAAGTACACAACATTTGACGGCCGGGTCGATCAAGGCAATGCGTTCAACTCCCAACAACGTCGTCGTATGCCCACTAACACATGCATTTAAGCAGTAGGATACCCCTCCGTTCCGACATTCCAGCCTTACGAACGGGAAGGTAGCCAAGGGAATGAGAATACAAAGCACTAGACAAAATAGTGCTCAAACCGACTCATTTGTAAAAACCGACTCAAAGTGGGTACATATCGAAAACCGTCACAAAACATGTGATACATGCGAAAGAGCTATCATATATCCATAACATGAATATTATAAGACATTACGTAAAATTATACGATGAACCGATCATGCGAACTATTATAAATCACGAGTTTTAGAAGTTAAAAGAAAAATATACAGCCGTGTTCCAGGCCGGGCTGGAGACCGGCGGCCGGTGGGCCGGCTCAGAACACAGGCAAAAACCAAAAACAGAGGAAAGAGGTCTGGGCCGGTCAGTCGACCGGCGGCCGGTCGACCGGCACAGAGCTACCCTTCATAAAAATCCAAACTTTCAAAGGTGTTTCTGGAGTGTTCCCAGCCGGTTGGCAGACCGGCGGCCGGTCGACCGGCCAGGAACCCCAGTTCATCCGTGAGCTCCCTTTACCTATTCAATCCATTTCAATTCTCATAAATCAATTCTAATAATCATCAACAATAAATATATATCATCAATATTCATCATATAACATCATTTACTAATCATAGCATGGTTTCTAATCTTTCTAATCGTATTCTAATACGATTTTCTAGCATATATCATGTAAAACACGTAAGCGATACCGAGTAACCCTTCACCGTTACCTTTGAGCGTCTCTAATGATCGTCAAGCTCCTCTTCTATAAGAAAATAGTCTTTGTCGGGATCTTGGAGGTCGCCACCTACAATTAGATCGCAAAAAGATGAATAAAGTTCATCTTGAGAAAGACGGAATGCTTAAAAAACGAGAAAGACGATAATTTTATTATCAATACGGATAGAGGAAGGTACGGGAGGAAGAATAAGATAAACTTACGTAAATTCTATCGAGTAACGAAGAAACTACGCCAATTCTAAGATCGATATTCAAAGAGGAAAAGTTGCTTAAGGAAGAAGAAAGAAAAGTGTTTGATTTTTGTGTGAAATGAAATTTTAGGTTAAGGAAGGGAGTTGTGTGAGTTATGAGAGAAAAAGTCAAAGACAATTTTCAAAGTCAAGAAAGTCAAACTTGACTTAAGACGGCTTTTTCATGAAATCTCGCAGAATTTCCAAATACGAACTCGGAAATTCTAAATTCGACTCGGAACTTAAAATTATAATTTAAAACTTAAAATTACTGAAAAAGTTTCGTAAAATATTTCTACTAGAAAAATAGGGTACATTTCCGGGTGTTACATGTGAAGCAAGCATGACCAAGTCAAATGCACTCCAAGAAGGTTCACTAATCAAAAAGGAAGAAGAAGTAAAGACGATTTCGCGGTTGTCAAAAGATCGATCAAGTAGGCGAAGAAATCAACATTTTACCTCAAACCTTATCATCAAACCCGACCCAAAAGATCAATGGGGATAATGAAAGTCAAGTCAAATGCCAAGGGAGGTGAAACGAAAGTTAAAGCACCAAGAACAATATATACCCGATCGGGTATGTGGTGAACCCGATCGGGTATGCATGATTCTACGCATCTTCTCTTCCTTTCCCTCTCTTTATTGCAAGGCTTAATGGCTTGTTTAATGAGCATGAATCTGGACGCATTTGGGCAGCCTCTCAACCCTATAAATAGCCTATGCATCACACACAACTAAAATGTACAAACACTTCTCTACACTTTCTTTAGTTTAGTTTTTTTCTTTCTTTCTCCATTTTGTAGTTTTAGTTTAGATCTAGTTTTCTCTAGTCTAGTTTAGTTCTAAGTTTCCTTCAATTGTAATTGTTCTACTTGTAATTGGAATTCTAGTTTCCGGGTTTGCATTTTCCTATTCAAGTTCCTATTCCATTTCAATCTTGGCTCATCCTTTCCGGTAATCCTTATTGTTGTTTTTACATTATAGTTTCATTTTCTTTAAGTATTTCCTTTATCATGTTTACCATTCTTAGTTTTATAATCTTAGTTTCCCTTTCATTGTTAATCATGCATAAGTAATCTTTGTTCTAGGGGAAGGGTTAACATGTCTAATTAATTTATAAGTATAAATTGATTCCGGGTTGAATTGTTTTAGCAGACCGGTCACGCCATATTCCTTGTTTGTGATTTTTTTCTTTTTGTTTCCTGATAAACTTGTATTGGAGTAGGTGTCCTCCACAATAGTGCGCCACATAACAAATCTTATTATGGAATATAATTGGGATATTTATTGACTATATATATGATTAGTCAGTTGATTAACGTAAATCAATAACGGTTGGCTGACTAGAGTTTGACGTTATTGTCGTATGACGGCGGTGATCAACTGATTCCTTTCGGTCACACCTAAAGGATGAAATCCAAATAGTTACTAATTATTTGTATATGATACAGTTAATTAGTACATTACATATATTCGATATGTACGAGAGTTAATTGTCAGAAATTGAGTTAAGAACTCAAATTCGATTTATGTAAAAAAACTTCTATTGTTGACAATTATCGGATTAATTGATCTAATAAATTAGATCTTATTTTAATACGATTAAAAAGATTTAACTTAGTAATTAATCGTTAAATTACTAAATTAGTTGATGTTTTGAGATAGAGGTAATTAGTTAATTATATTTACAAGGAGTTGTAAAATAAATTAACTAAGCATTGTGGGACCCATTATATATTGATATAATGGTAATATTACTTAAAATGTTAAGTACATATTATTTATTTAATTGAGTCATATAATTGTTATATGATCAAATTAACACTTAATTATACAAGATAATTAACCATATGATCAATAAGTATTTGTGAGACAAATATCAAAAAATCAAAATGGACCTAACTAGGCCAAAATGGCCGGTTGGATTGTAGTTAGAAGGGTGATGATTTTTGTTCTTGTTTTTACTCTTTAGTTACTTATTGAAAGTGACATAACAAGTAGAATATAATCATCACATATACTACAACACTCCACTCAAATGCATGTGATCAAATTGAACAAAATAAGAGTCCTTTTGGACTAATATGGACCGGCCAAAATGGCCTTATAATGAGCAATTGTTGTTCATTTTTAACCACTTCATTTTGTGCAATTGTTATACTTCTTTCTAAAATTCTTTCTCTCACTAAAAACTCTCAAATACTAATATTTACTAAGTATTACTAGTGTAGTAATATAGTCATATTATTAGTAGTATAATATCTATCTTATTATCTAGTTAATAATAAGAGTAGATTTTTTGGGTTTATCTTGGTGCAACTTAGAGGAGATCTTCTACTTTGGAGATTGTTTGTGTTCATCCATATTTGTAGCTCAAGAACAACAAGAAGGAGTTCTTGTTGTGCCCTTATATTTTCCATATCAATGTGAGGAAATTTCTTCTCTT
>JAIUZE010024891.1:0-23614 GCA_022085475.1 Heliosperma pusillum | reverse complement strand
ACTAATTTCCTCCGGTAGGACGACGATAATTATACGGTCCTAGTCTAAACCTGGCCAGACTCTCGGAATAACGTGTTCCGATTCGACATGCGATAAACGTTTCGCATCCAAGACTCGGTCAATCATAGACGCCGAGTACCCCAAATTCGGTAGATAATTCACGAAAGAGGCGGAAAAGAGCACAAGCCTCATAACAAGCGGTACGCTACATGCAAATAACACCACCTCGCAAGTACACAACATTTGACGGCCGGGTCGAACAACGCATAGCGTTCAACTCCCAACAACGTCGTCGTATGCCCACTAACACATGCATTTAAGCAGTAGGATACCTCTCCGTTCCGAAATTCCAGCCTTACGAACGGGAAGGTAGCCAAGGGAATGAGAATACAAAGCACAATACAAAATAGTGCTCAAACCGACTCATTTGTAAAAACCGACTCAAAGTGGGAACATATCGAAAACCGTCACAAAACATGTGATACAAGCGAAGGAAAATATCATATATCCAAAACATGAATCAATACATGATAACCAAGCATTAGACCAAGTTTAAGAAGCATAATAAGTAAGAAACATAGATAACTCTCCAAAACAACAAGTTTGGAAACTAACTTAAACAAGGGTTCACTTCAAACTGTCATAACTAGAGTTCTAAATATGGGAATGCAGAAATTCTAAATCGAGGGGATAGCTTATCCTCTTACGGTTCCAACGAGTGGTCACAAGCCCAAAACAAATAAGTAACAAAGGAGATATGAGCATTCTACCAAAAAGGGTCGGTGCTGTGAATTTGCACGAGTCCACCCGAGAACAACAACACTATTTCTATCATTTCCAATTTTCATAATTCACTTCTATCAACTATCAACAATCAATATTCATCATCAACAATCCTCAACTAACAACAATCATCATCAAAATCATAATTTCTAAGCTTTCTAATTGTAATCTAAATACGAATTCTAACATGGAAATCATGTAAAACACGTAAATGATACCGAGTAACCCTTCACCGTTACCTTTACGCGTCTTTAAACGGTTACTAAGCTTTCCTAGTCTCCACCTACAAACAAGTAGATAATAAAAGAGGAATATCATCCACCTTGAGAAAGACGGATAATTTAAAAAGCGAGAAAGACGGTAATTTTATTACTAATACGGATAGAGGAAGGTAAGAGGGGAAGAATGAGACGAACTTACGTGAATTTGAGCGAGTAACGAAGGTGTAGCGATGATTTAAAGCTTGATCAAATATGGAAACTTAGGGTTTGGTGGTTTGATGAGGAAGAAGGAGTAAGTGGAAAATGAGGGAAAAATAGGTTATGAGGGAGTATAAGTAAAGGGTGAGTCGGAAAGTCAACAAAAGTCAAAGACGGCTTAAAAGTCAAGAAAATTCAAAGACGACTTAAAATTCAAGAAAAGTCAAAGAAGACTTAAAATTCAAGAAAAGTCAAAGACGACTTAAAATTTCAAGAAAAGTCAAAGACGACTTAAAATTTCAAGAAAAGTCAAAGACGACTTAAAATTCAAGAAAAGTCAAACTCGACTCAAAAGTCAAGAAAAGTCAAACTCGACTCAAAAGTCAAGAAAAGTCAAACTCGCCTTAAGACGGGATTTTCATGGAATCTCGCAGAAATTCCAAATACGAACTCGGAAATTCTAAATTCGACTCGGAACTTAAAATTCTAATTTAAAACTTAAATTTACTGAAAAGCTTTCGTAAAATATTTTCTACTAGAAAAATAGGGTACATTTCCGGGTGTTACAAGAAGAGTCAAAGACGACTTAAAAGTCAAGAAAAGTCAAAGACGACTTAAAAGTCAAGAAAAGTCAAAGACGACTTAAAAGTTAAGAAGAGTCAAAGACGACTTAAAACGGGATTCTCATGGAATCTTGCAGAAATTTCAAATACGAACTCGGAAATTCCAAATTCGACTGGAAACAATAAATTCTAAATTAAAACTTAGATTTACTGAAAAGTATCCGTAAAATATTTTCACTAGAAAAATAGGGTACATTTCGGGTTGTTACAATATGGGCCAAACGTTTATGCCACAAGAAGGAGGAACTTTCATTAGATCTTCCACGTTTCGAACCAACATTATTATGCAGAGAAACATTATGAGAAACACAAAGAGATTCTGAAAACAATTTATCTAAATAAATGCGATATAATTCGTTTTCTAAAATCACAGAACCAACAAAAATATTGTCTCGATACATACTGAAACAACCTTGTCCAAAACATAATTTAAAACGATTATTATCTAACTTAGAAACTGAAATTAAATTGCGTCCGAAGGAGTGAACATAAAGTGTATCCTCTAAAATCAACTTAAATCCAGTGCTTAATTCCAAGCTAAATCTTCCAATGGCTTCTACTGAGGCTTTTTCTTTATTCCCCATGTATAAGGAGGCCTCATTTGGATTTATGGTTCTTGTCATATGGAATCCCTGCAAGGAATTCGAAATGTGTACATTAGAGCCTGTATCTAGCCACCAAGTGTTAGAAGGAACTTCAACATAATTTGATTCGAAACATACTAAAGCCAAAGGCTACCCTTCTTTTCGAACCAATTCTTACGTTTTATGCAGTCTTGCTGAAAGTGCCCAGGTTTTCTACAGAAAAAGCAAATTTCCTACTTCTTAATTTCCTTCTTTAAGCCAGATGCAGACGGTTTATCAGAAGGGCTTGGCTTAATGCCCTTTCTGTTTCCAAACTTACCTTTAGGTTTCCCGCTTACATGATGTGCCTGGGGTAAACCACCATTCTTACTTGAGGCATCAGCCTCATCTTTCTGTTTGATTCTTGCTGCTTCCTGAACCAGTTTATTGGTTAATTCATTAACACTCCAAATTTATTTAACGGTGTTGTAATGAAGGTGAAAAGCATCAAACTTATCTGGCAGAGAGTTGATTATAAACTGGGCAAGGAACGGATCCTCAACTTTCATGCCCAGTTTTCCCAACTTAGCTGCCAGATTTGTCATATGCAGCACATGTTGCTGCATGGTGGTCACATTCTCATTATACTTAGCAGTGGTAAGTTCAGACATAAGTCTTCCAACTACCGCTTTATAGATAGTCTGAAAGCGTTCCTTAATGATTTCCATATACTTACTGGCTGTAGTACAGCCTGTCTCCGAAATGGAGGACTTAATGTTTGGTGCAGTGGTAAGTCGTAAAAACTTTAAGCAAAGACTGTCACATTTCTTCCACCAGTTATACTCATCAAGTACTTCTTTACTCGCATCTGAAGCTGGTTCAGCAGGAGCTGTTCCAGTAAGCACCTGATCAAGTTCAAGAATACCTAAATAGAACTCGAGATGCTCCTTCCATTCTGAGTAATTAGTACCATCAAGTTGTGGTACTGCTTGGACACAATTATTGAGAGAGCTTTGCAACGGTACTGCATTATGAACAATGCTCAGAACATTAGGCTTTGAGTTTATCACACAATAGCAATTATGACTAAGACTTGAAACTTAATTGAGTAACTCATAAACATTCATTAAGTAAGTGCAGTATCTGTGGACAACCTACGCATGCTTAATTACATAATCAAGTATACTCTCTTTAATGAGTGTTTCACTTTAATGTCAGGTTACCTGTCGGTAAAACCTTAATACGAGTTATTTCACCCCATTAGATGCTTAGTCGGATATTCACTGCATAATTTGAGTCCACTGTGGTGAACATCAACATAATGTGAATGCCCAATTTAATTACATTATGAGATCCGATCGTGTACGAGATGAAATCACTGTGGTGAATTTCAACTCGTCATAATGCGAAGGTCTCCTTTAATCGATACATAAGATATAATTAATCTACAATCAGAATGTATGCTTTCATAAAATATGATAAATTAAATAAATTCTATAGCATAATAGCATAATATTATACGAGCATACAATAAAAACAAACAATAAGTATCGAAACAGCACGGGAATAAGTATCGAAACAGCACGGGAAGACCTCGACCGAGTAAAACATCAGCTCGATCGAGTAAATAAAAAGGCAAAAACACCTCGATCGAGAAAGACTTTAGCTCGATTGAGAACAAGGCAAAACGGAACCACTCGATCGAGTGCATCATTAACTCGATCGAGCAACAGCAAGGTAAAAAGGCCTCGATCGAGTAAAACATTAGCTCGATCGAGCAACAACAAGAATAAACCATCTCGATCGAGCGAAGCATTAGCTCGATCGTGTATGTTAAAGATCATACGACATTCATACGCAAACAATAATCATAATAAACCATACAAATCGAATTAGGGCAGCGCAAATAGTCATCATAAATCATATAATAATCATCATAAATCAAATAAAAACGAAATAATTCGATTAGGGCAGCGGAAACGATCATGATATAAGATACGTTATCTATCATAAGGGTATACAATCAATTATGAATGAACATTACAACATCATGATTAAAGCATTAAAATCATTCATAAAAACACAATCAAAACATTAATCAGAATTATAACTATAATCACAATCCTGCTCTGATACCACATGTAAACATAAATTATAGGATCTTGATTAAAGCAATAATTACTGAAAGATACTTACGTGATGTAGCCATTAGATCTGATAATATAATCACTTGAGAAAGATAAAAGAAGAACCCTTATTGCTTTGCCTTCTCCTGCCTTCCTTATTCTCTAATTCACTTTCTTAATGTGTGTTTCTTAATATGAATGAATTAGGTTAAAGCACAAACAAGTGTTGCTTATATAGAGAGGTGGCAGGAGGGGCTTAATAGAATAAGTGGGTCTGATATGTTAATGGCCTGTAAACATTAACCGTAATCCACTTAAACTAGGACTCCTATTAAAAACCCAAAACAATATATTTAACCGTTATTAATTAAGGTGACTGACATCGGTAATTTGGTCCACATAACAGAGAATTAAATTATAATTCTTACATCTAGAACACTAAAGAACTTAAAATTCCGTTATCATTTACCCTCTCGAATCGCACACCCCTTTTATATTAGTGTAAAACCTACTGAACGACTCTACACATCACTAACTTTTAGTTTTAATATATAATACTCCCTCCATCCCATTTATATCGCCGTCCTATTTTATATTTAAATGAGGATTTATGAAAATCCGATAAAATGAAATACATGAATGATAGAATTATCTTTGGATAAATTTTCTCCATGGCTTTGAGCTCGAGGTGATCATTTTCGGGCGTGGGCGTACATGCGCCAGGCCTATCTTTGACAGGGCAAATATGTTTTGTCCAAGCCCGCTAAACCGGGATTATTAGTGTTGTCCATGTCCACCCACTTTAAGCTAAAAGGATTTGTCTATGGGCTTGAAATGTAAAATATATCAAATTTATTTTTGTAATAAGATGAAGGCTAAAAAAATAATTAACATATATTCCGAATTAACCAAAATATCGCAAACTCAACTTAACATATACAAACTAGTTTTATACCCGTGCTAAAATGCACGGATTGCTTTTAAAATTATGATGTTCGAACTATACTAATTAAACAAATATATAATTACTGTCAATTTTTTTTTCGATCAACATGCAATTTATTATTGTGAACCCATGATTTATATAGATGGTGAATGTGTGTTTTTTTTAATAACCTTAGTCGATTTCAATTTGTTCTAAACATGTACTCGTATAATAGTATACGAAGTATATAGGAATTGTAATAATCTTTATATTTTGTATATAATTTTTGGAATGTAAATATTTTTTTTTAATTTTTTTTTGGAATGGTAATTTTAAATTTTGTCGATTGTTATATTTTTTTCCCGGATTAGCATAGTATAAGTCAGGAAATCATATTATATATGGCATAAGTATTATATGATAGGTCATCATATTATAATCATAATTATATAGTAAAATGTAAATATATAGTTGGTGTGGGGAGGAGATAGAGAAATTAAATGTTTTGGAAATTGTGTGGGTCCTACATGCAAAAAAATGGGAAAAAAAGTTTAGTTTTTTCCGGCCAATAGGAAGGCGGGAAAAAACTCAGCTTTTATATATAGGAGGATTTTATAATTAAACATGATTATTTTCAAGTTACAAGTCTCCAAAAAAAAATTAACGATATAAAAAAATTATAATTACTTCCTCTTTCAATAATACAACTTTTATTCCATTTACTTTTGTTGTATATATTTTCAGTTTATTAGTTTTTGTTTATATATAATATACACGAAACATATATTTTAATATAATATTTGCTCAGTGAACTTGTCGGGCTTGTCATGACCTTCTTAATTATGTCCATACCCAGCCACAAAAAAAATAGAAGGTAAGGCTTCTCTCGTCCCTAAAATATTTTTTTTGTTTTTTCTTGTCCAACCCTACTTAAATAGTGGACTGGACCGGCATGACCTAACGTGTCGACCCGAAGTTGATTAGCTCTACTTTGACATAGACACATTACTGGAAAATAAGATACGATAGTACTCCGTATCATCTACATAGGGACTATAATCATCAACGTATTTGTTTGATTGGTATTTTGGCGGTTCGAATTATTGTAATTTGTAACTGGATTTTACTTGATACATGGACAATCATTTGGTTGGACCATTTTGATGCTGGATTTTTCTTATATAATGGACAATTTATTTCCCCATCAATGGAATTTGACCACGTTTAATTTTTACCTCCACGAACTTGTTGATATGCTGCCATTAAATATAAGCCAAAGTGGTAAATAAGCTCCTTAATTTTGTTTTAGTGTGAAATTAAACCTTAAGTTTAATATGTGTTTAACCTTGCTTGTTCAAAGTGTTTTTGGAGAGTATTTGTTTGTCAATCACATCATCACAAGTTTTATATCCGTACAAAAAATATATGGGGTGCTTTTAAAATATGCAAACAAAATTAAAGAAATTGTGCTATACGTGTTAGAGAACTAGTTTTACCCCGTGCAAGATTGCACGGGAGTGTTATTCAAAACTGTAATAAACTATATTTAACTAAATAGATATGTTATTTATATAAAGTTTAAATACATATGTTATTTATATAAAGTTTGACAATGAAGTATTAGATTGATCGGTTGTTACATTTACGTACAAAAAATAACTATATTTATATGATATTCATTTCAGTTTTAATTATGTGTTAAAACTTTTGCTTTAAAATAAACATGAGCATATGTTATTTCAAAAAATTGGAATTTTTAATGATTTTACTATTTTATATTAGTTTTAATTGCGTTAATTTTTTTTTTTTTATAAAAATGTACCTAATTTTGGGTCGAGTCATGGGTCGCGCATGTCTTGATCTAAATGTTCGGGTTATTATCAGGTCATATTTGCCACAATCCGCTTCTTCACATGGGTTGGTCCTTGACCCGGCCTGGTGTCCACCTCTAGCTATAAGTTGCACACACTTTACCACCTTGTAGGTACCCTATTTACTCGCCTTATCATATCAAACCCTCAGCCCATATACACATATCAAACCCAAGTAAAATATGTGCAGCATGAGTTTTAAAACCGTGGACTCATAAACACATACCAAACCCTCATCAAATTTTCTCAATCCCCAAATATAAACCACAAAATTGTAAAACGCCCCCTCTCTCTCGGCCGATTCTCTGTCGCCTTTCATTCACTCCTTCTTGTTAGCATCCCAAAATGAACAAACACATGTTTCAATCTAAGTTGATTATTTCAATCTCAGTCCAATACCATCATTCTGCTTAAATGTCTTCTTTTTAGCCCGTAAAAATTACAGTAGTGGTCTACAAAATTAGTTTAATATTGGTTTCTAATGAATTTATTTTACTTTTGGGTTACGTTATGGCAATTAATAGATTTGTACGTCTAATTAGGAATTAACAGATTTATCTTTTATATTATTTTAAAAAAAATTCAGTTTTTTAATTAAGTTTTTTTCTTCCTTGAGATTTTTCTTTTTCGTCATATAAAAGTCCGCTTTTTTGGGTTTATGTTTTATTTTTTGGGTGAATAAATTATGTTAATACGGAGTATTTATTTGTGTTTCTGACACACAACATTACCACCTCGAAAATTTGGTCTTATTTTATTTACATAAATTAAAACTAATAGCCGTTTTTTTTTATATTTTAATAACCAAATTAAATAAGACCAGTTAAATGATGTGTTTTTTTGGATATTTGATTTCTTCCTCATAAAAAATTATTTCTATAAATATTAAGTTTAAATCAAACATTTCTTTTGAATTCCACAGGGAAAGACATCTTGTTATTATATTCTCATAAAATTTATATTATATTTATCTATAATTAATATTTATCTATAACACAATTATTATTTTTAATATAATTACAAAACATATGGTAATATGATAAAATATTTAAGAATAAACAAATATATAAAGGATCAACTTAAAATTGACAAATACGAAGTAATAACTGTGAATAAAGTAGTAAAACTAAATTATGTTTTGGGGTTTCAAAGAATGGCCCGCCCAAACAAATGAAAAAATTGTTGAATGATTATGTGCCTTAAGGAGAATGCATGAAATGTTTATGTTTTAATAGAAGGAGTAGTATTGTACAATTTTATTGTACCATTCATACTGCATCATATTGTATAATCCAAAATATTGGATTTTTTAAATTTTAATTGTATCAATCCTATTGTATAATGTTCCAAAATGTTGGATTTTCTAAATTTTTTGTATAAAAGCGTATGGTCACATTAATATTCATTTAGCGAATTGCCGTAATCCTCTCACGCTTAAAGTTAAATAAATTTTTGTCGATTAAAAAAATCTTACCAGGCTTTAAGTTAATTAAATCACGTCGATTTAAAAATTTGTAATTAAATAAAATATCAAATTTGAAAAACTTAATAAATTAAAGATTAAAGATGAGTAAGATAGAAATGAGTAAGATAGAATTATAGAAATACTCCAGAAACTGAGTACAAAGTTCAACAAAAAAAATGTTGTGTAAGTGTGTTGGGTCCCACTTAAGAAAGAATAGAAATTGGAGGATAGATTGATGACGTGGCTTCATGGGGATGCAGGAAAAGCTTGGGTTTTAATAGAAGAAGGATTAGAGGAAAATGTAGAGAGAGGATTCAAGGAGAAGATTCAATAGGGTTAGTTTATGCATCTCATTCAGGGGTTTATATAATACATTTTATGTCGAAAATACTAGATTTTGTGCTCGTGCGATGCACGGGTTTACATTAATGTCATTTTCATATATTTTCTATAACAATTAACTTATAAGACTATAATAAAATATAAATTTTAAGAAAATAATATTGATATATTTGAGTCTACTTTAACTTTAACCATATTTTACCAACCTTGTCAGGGCTCAAATTATATTTGACCTATATTATGATCTGGGAAATATTAACATGACTCTCCCGTTCAAATCATTTATTAGGTTTGCATATGTTTTAATTGATACATTCACACAAAAAACAAATGATCCAAGGTATATAAGAAATTAAGTTTTCTAAGACAATGCTTAAGAGACTCTAAAGATATTGGGTTGATACATAAGTTCCAAATATGACTCCTATTTGTAATCATAGGAACAATTATATTATTTGTAAGTGTTATATTCACCAAACCTACATTATTTTTCAATGCGGGATAAATAACATACTAAGAATTACGTCAAGTATATGTAAGGAATATGATATTTTATACTGCAATGATAACAATTTTTTTTACAATGAATCTAATTATATTATTTCATAATTAATACAAACTTTTACGAGCTCTCTAAACAATATTTGAGAAACTTAAACGATTTTGGGATGATATCTAAGTTTCAAGGACGACTCCTATTTATAATCACATGATCACCCAGCTTATGATATTTTTCCGATGTGGGACAAATCTTCTATTTATTCATAGTATATTCACCACACTTACATTATTTTTCAATGTGGGATAAATAACATATTAAGTAGTACACCATTAAAATTATTATTTATGATACTTTCTTCAATTATTATTTATATATGATACTTTCCTAAATTAATTTTGATTATGTAAATTCCATTAAGGTGGAGATCATAATTTAAACTTTTAAGAACTCTGTAAAATAATACTTAAGAGATTCAAAATATTTTGGGTTGATATCTACGTTTGAAGGACAGGGGACTCATTTTTACAATATTTTTTTTTGTGAAATGAAATGTAAAAGTTTTTATATAATAATTATAAACACTACTTGAATATAATATGGAAATGTGTATCGAAATAATTAAAGGATTTTTCACCTTTTTTTTATGATACGTTCCTAAATTAATTTTTGATGATGTAAGTTTACTAATGTGGATATGGTAATACAAACGTCAATATTGGGTAGATACATAAGTTCCAATAATGACTCTTATTTATAAGTTCCAATAATGACTTCTATTTATAATCATAGGATCACCCTAATATATGCTAATTTTTCAATGTGGACAATGCTTCTTTAATTTTTATACATAGTATATTTATTACGCCTACATTATTTTTCAATGTGGGATCATTGTTATTTATGATGATGTAAATTTATGTATATTTCTCGAAGATAATAATACAAACTGGGAAGAGCTTTATAAGATAATACTTAAGACACTCACATTTTTGGGCGGATACTTAAGTCCAAAGATGACTCATATTTATAATCATAAAATCACCATACCTTATGTAATTTTTCGATGTGAGACAATTCTTCTTTTTATATGTAGTATGTTCATCACGCCTACATTATTTTTCATTGTGGGACAAAAAAAATACTAAGTAATACACCATCAAAATTATTATTTATGATACTTTGCTAAATTGTGATTTATGATGATGTAAATTTATATATATTTCTCGGAGATAATAATACAAACTTGTAAGAGTTCTCTAAGACAATACTTAAGAGACTCAAATTTTGTGGGTGGATACTTAAGTCCAAGGATGAGTCATATTTATAATCATAGGATCACCCTACCTTATGATAATTTTTCGATGTGGACAATTTTTCAATTTATACATAGTATATTCACCACACCTACATTATTTTTCAATGTGGACCATTATTATTTATGATGATGTAAATTTATGTATATTTCTCGGATATAATAATACAATCTTTTAAGAGCATTATAAGACAATAATTAAGAGACTCAAAATATTTTGGGTGGATACATAAGTTCCAAAAATGACTTCTATTTATAATCACGGGATCATCCCACCTTATGATAATTTTTCGATGTGGGACAATTCTACTATGTATACATAGTATATTCACTACACCTACATTATTTTTCAATGTGTGACAAATAAAATACTAAGTAGTATACTATTTTTTTTGTAAAATAACTATTTCTTGACTGTTATTAAATTATTATAATATATAGGACTCCCTCCACACACCTATTTTCACCCTATTTGCTTTATTGCGGTCTCTTAAACGACACTTTGACCGTATTTTTCGACGTCTATTTGTTACTTTTTTTATTCTTGAAATTTTTTTCGTGAAAGATTTCATGAAAATAAGTGTAAGTATTTTTGTTTTATAATCTAATATTTTTTATTCTCCAACTTATTTACGGTCAAAGTTCGGCAACTGTTGACCTCCTAAAAGCAAATGGGGTGAAAATATGTGTGTGGAGGGAGTATTAGAATAATTAAAATTATTTTTTTTAATTTTCACATACTTATACTCTTGTCATATCATATTATCAACAATATAGTAGTAAAAAAATATAAAATTTATACTCTAATGAAAGCATTTTTCGCTACAAATCCAAATATGTAAGTTTCAAAATGTTTTGCATTATATTTTTTTTATATTGATGATCAAAAAAATTTCTTACGTAAATAATAGTTGTGATATTACAAATATTACATAAGATATTTTTCGTAATCTTAGAAGATTTTAAAATATATTTTCCAAAAACTGAAAAAAGATGATGTTGATCAATAGAATTGCTCGAAAAAAGCCTCTAATATATATATTGATTAACTTAATTAATAATACTAAAGATTGTATTTGGCTAATAGTAGGATGTGTATATTTAATTAATAGTACTAAATATTGTATTTGACAAGTAGTACGATGTAATAATAATAATTATTTAGGTGCTAACATTTTAGGGAAGAAAATATGGAACTATATTAATATTTTTATTCAAAGGTTTCCTACATGATATTATAATAATATAAGAGTTTCTATAAATGTGGAACCACTCACGTGCCTCGAAAAAAGCATCTTTTATATATATATATATATATATTGATTATAATAATGGACCATAAAGCTCAATGGACATCCACATAATACGTTTCATAACACTCCTCCTTGGATGTACGTTACTGAAGAACATGCCTCGTTAAAACCTTACTACAAAAACCCCATGGGAAAAACAATAGTAAGGAAAAATCAGAGTACATTATCCCTCTATACGCAAACTAATAAGCTGCCTCATTAAAACCCTTTCTATGGAAAACCCAGTGGGACAAAACCATAAATAAGGAAAAAGTGTACCACACTCCCCCCGATGGCTACATCACTTGTAAAATGTCATTACAACTCATGATGTGGCAAACTTTCTCAATCTTGGACATAGCTATCATCGTACTTGATTTACATTATAGACGTCTTCTGTTAATTGGAATTGTTGATTGCTTCAAAATTCATTATATGAAGATTGTAATTCGTAAAGATTTTTGCATCTTCACTTCAAATAACCTTGTACTTTTGCGGTTGAAAATATTGCACCTTTTCTTTGAATAATCATATCATCAACAATGTGCAGACATATGATATGTGACTAAGTTCTAGACTATATGATGTGAAATAATGCAATGATAAGATGAAACTAATATGAAAATGCTTCACTGAGTCTCTATATGCTCATGATGACTCGATAATACAAACTGTACATTCTTTTCAATATCCATAATTTGGATGGATTCCATGTTCATGAGCTCTTTAACAACCGTAGATATGTTGACGGTTAAATGGACGACTACAGAGTCCTCATTCAATTTTTCATTGAATATTTCGCACAAATGTACATCCGTTTCATATGAATATACTTTTATGATTATACTAAAGTTTTCTAGAATCGTCATTCTTCATATATACACGATATGTATAATTTAATATGATAAAACCTTTCATTTTACCAACTTTGCACTTACTTTCTCCCCCTAAAGTGGTAAGAAACTATATCCATGATAGATTGTAATAATTTAAATACTACCTTAGAATACGAATACTCATATCATATAGAAATGAGATTCATTAATGAGCATTATTGTAAGATTTTATAAGATTTACGGAGTATCAATGTGCTGAATCAAAATGCCAATTTAAGAAGATCAACTTGTTCACATAATAATAATCAAATTGTGAATTGCAATAGCACAAATTACTCATATTTGAGTATGTGATACACGGGACCCGCGATCAATTGCCTCGGCGAGGAGGAGGCGCGATTGTGGCGTCGTATTGAATACGCGTTTGTGGAGTTGCCACCAAATTTTGTGGGAAGTTGGAACCGTTGGAATACTTCATGCCATGTCAAGACACAAAGTAATGACATGAATACCAAGAACTCGTTATCCTTAGCATTCTATGTCTAGAATGACTCTCGCGGATGCCACAGGCAACTAATGCTACGCCTATTCTTAGGACTGAGGTCGGATGCTTTGATTTACAATCTTTAATTACGACTACTTTCAGCACAGAATGCACTTAAGTAGGGGCTTCCCTTTTATATGATATGTTAAATAAGGGACCCCCAATGAACACGGGTGCTCACGGAGATCTGGAGTAAAAGGCGAGGGTACGTATTAGGAAGCTCTTTTGATCGAACAACTAATGCCAGCCGCCTCGATAGCGGCCTCTACTAATGGTTAAAGAAACTCTTCTGTTATCGATGTATTATCGGTTATATGCATGCTAGGCAACATCCAAGTTTTGATCCTAGCATGTGAGTTAAGACTAGTCGGTTGACATGTATTTTAGCAATCAATTAGGTCGAAGTAGGATTTAAGATTCAATTGCATGTGAGAATAATTAATTAAATCATACAATTATTACAAGAGATTGAAATAAATTACAAAAGCACAAAGGTTACAATGGAATGGAAACACATTCTTACTTATTCTTATGTTGCCCCTTCTCATCAGAGGTCTGGAATGGTATGCTTACTTAGATGAATTTATCAAGTAGAACAAGTCACTACAAGAATGAGCTGCGTTGGATTAGGCATAGAAGGCATAAGAAACATTGGAAAGCTACATGGTTCATGTGTTGCTTAGCTGCTACAACTGCTGCCATTTGGATGAAGCGTACCAACAGACTCTTCAGGAATAGCTGCACTAAGCCTCCTCAGGTCATCAAACATATCAAATTCACTGTCTCCGCTCGTTTGTTAGCCTCTTATCAGGATGTAGTATACAATGAAATAGGTTAGCATTTGAATAGGTAGTTATATTCTTAGATTGCATTGTTGTATATGGGATTGCTTTTGTAAGATTTCCTTTTATTTTACCCCTCCTAGGGATGAATAAAAAGGACCTATGATTTCTTGCAAAAAAAATGTATCTATGTATGTATCATAGTTAATTAAGATAGTTGATAATAACGTTAAATGATATCATGTTATAAGTTATACTAGATACCACGGTATATACTACTTTGAATAAAAAATATTTTTCTTATAAGTTCAAAATTTCGATACAAAAGTTATTTGCTCCAATAAATTCTCTTGATCTCCTCTATCTTTTTCTCTAAAAACTAACAAAAAAAATTTAAAAATTTAAAATTTCATTCTATTTTATAATAAATTTCGCTATATATAACTATATAAGCACAAAAGTGTATTGTACTATTAATTACCCATCCGCTTTGGTTATTTGTTTGTCTTGAACATTTTTAGCGCAAAAGCTTTGGACGATTGTGTCACCACGGTCTGATTTAGAGCAATTCAACTCGCTCCAAAGAACATGCGTCCCTAGATTTATTTTTACAGCATGTGCTAACCCAAGGAGCCACCTTGGGCAGACCATGGCCAAGCCAAGATAAGACACAGCTCGAGACATAGTCCAAGACATGAGCCAAGCCAGCACAAGCAATACCACACAAACAACAGTCCAACAGAAACAGACCAACCAGCCTGCACTAGTCAACTTCCAGCCACCCAAGAGGTTCACCAGTTCATCCCAGCAACCCCCACCTTGGCCCTCTGACAAGTCCACATGAAGTTCAACAAAAAAAGTCCAGGAGAACTTTCCAAATGTTTAGTCTAAGTCTATGAAAAATAGCCTACAAGAGTCAAGTCCAGAAAACAGTCCAAGAGGATATTTTCACAAATCAATCCAGTCGTTGAGACTCCATTTTGCATTAGGTCAGGTAGCAACATGAATAATAAGGTTCCTATGATCACAAATGAAGCCTTGATGAGTCCCAATGCCAAGGAAAGCAGCCAGACAACACAAGTAGAAGACAAATTAAAGCTTTGCCATTTCACGAAAACAACAAAACTACTTTATACTTTATATTTCAGTATGTTTCTCTACTTTATCGTCTGTACTATTTAGCTGTTGAGCTCGTCCTCATTAGGAGACTTTCATTAGATGTTAAGAGGTTAGTTGAGAGCCCTTTGCATCCTAGGGTTAGCAAGCTTTTATAATGCCTATATAACATGCCAGTAAACAATGTATCACACAGATTATTTGAATAAATGAAAAACAAACCTTTGGGAACTCAATTCTCAACTCTCAAACGTGTTCTTAAGTCTGTAGTTTGAACCAGACCTAGTTATCATTCTGTACTTGCGGTGAATGATAGATTAGAATCTATTTGGCATTGCTGAATCAATTATGTGTCTAGCTGTGAATTGTTTTAGTTGTGTTGGTCAAGTGTGGGTCTTAATACTGTGTTAATATGTGGATTTAAGTCTTAAACTTGTCAAGTTAACTAGTTGTCTTCATGTGCCAAGTTGTGGAAGTCAGTCAAGTGGCTATATCCTTGTTACTTTCAGCAAAACAAATTGTGTCTCAGTCAGGGTTCATTTTTGACTGTTTGAGTTGTTATTTGTGTTTAAAATAGTAAAACTTCTTCTAAAATCCTGAAATTTCATACAGTAGCTTATAACACCATCAAGATGATTGTCACAAAATTTCAGAATTTGATAAGTTCATTTGCTATTTTTAAAGTTGGTTTGAACTCAGGATGCATTTCTGCATGTCCTGTGAGTTTAGACTGCAATTTTCCTCTAATTCATTTGTTTATCTTCTATATAGGGAATATTGTTACGCAATTACTAAATCGAACACACCATTTTACTAAAATCAACACATTTTACCTAGTTTTTCCACCCGACCCTTTATGGTAAAAAGAAAGAAAAAAACCTAAGCCCCCAAATTCCCCAACCTCTGACCCCCTCCCATAGCCTCAAATATCCCCTCTGGCGCCGACCACTTGCTTTACCGTCAAATCCATCGCAACCCCAAACCTCTCGTCGACCCAACACCTTCACTATGGTTGAAGTTGGCTGATGATGGTCGTTGTCTATACAGTCGATGGTGTCGTTGACTATAAATTGATTTTGACGTTGCCGCCGTTGATCCAACACCTTAAATGTGGCTGAAGGTGAATCGTATGACGATGGTTGAGTGTGGCGTCGAGTGTAGGAAAGGGTTGTCGTGGCATCGAGTGGTAGAGTGCGCTTACGGCTAGTCGACGCGGGGATGGGTGTGAAGGTGTGATCGACAGCATTGGGTGGGTGGTGGGGGAGGTTGTCGGTGCATGGAGGGGGGTTAGGTGAGGGTGGTGAGGGATTGAGTTTTTTGGGTCTTTCGTTCTCTCTTCTTTCTCTTTTGGTGGGGTGAGAAATGATAGGTCTACACTCGGAATTAGGGGAATAAATAATGTGTGGGATTAAGTACAATTGTGTGCGGGATTTAATAACTTCCTATTTTTAACGGGTAGCTTGATCTTTCATGTATACTACGAACCACTTGTCATCCAATAATCATTGCCACAAATGGTTCATTCATCTCTCCCTGTTCTCTGTGCTAAAAGTAAAAAACTTACAAAATAGATGAGGAGACATTATGTTAAATTTATGTAAATTAGGAATGTGTATTAATCTACGAATTCAAAAGCAAATTTTACCTATACTTTAATAAACTCCACGATGTTTGTTGTTTTCTGTCTATAGAATATATCTATTCAAAAGCAAATAAGGATGCATCAACGTTAATTTTTGAACATGAAGGAGGGGAAGGGGACCAACAAATTGGGTTAATGGGGTGGGGCAAGTTGGTTGGTTGGTAAGGAAAGGGGATTGTTAACAACAGCCTAATTGAGGCACGCCTTATGGTCAAGGTTAACCCAATAAAGGACGATAGACTCAGAAATGGAACTAAAGACGAAGTTATTTAGCCGGAGAAAAATATGCCAGAGAATGAAAGAGAAAGTGGAAGCCCAAGAAGGCACATCGGAATTTTCCAGAATCCAAAGTTGAAGGTCGAGAATAAAGAAATAAAGAAGAGGGGAGAGAGAAAAAACTCTAAAACTTCACGGGGAGAGGGGCAGTCACGTAGGAGGTGAAGCGAATTCTCATAGGGGTGGTTACTCAAAGCAAGACAAGGGGACGAGAGGATCATAATTTAACTAACTATTTAAAAAAAAATACGTAGTTGTGAAAAGTTATAATATTGCTTTTAAGTCTTTTTCAAAAGTTAGACTATATGTAATTGGTCGAAAATAAGGAGTCATATAGTCATATAGATATAGCTTGATAGATGGATATTGATTAATTGATAGATTTGAGAGTAGCGTTGTTAATATGTTACGATATGACAGGGGCGGCTCAGACCAGGTACGGGCTGAGCGGGTGAACCGGGCTCCAATTTCGGGGGGCCTCCAACATGTTCGTATAATCTCAAAATTCTATTCATATACATAATAACCAAATTATTTAAATGTGATAGCACAGTGATTGAAGCATGTAATACTTGTCAAATCTCCCCGAGTTCGAGCCTTTGCATAACCATTTTTTTTGTTTGGTATTTTCGTTTGAAAGAAAATAATATACGGAGTATATATTAAGCGTCTCTTGAGGGCCTCCATTTTCATTATTGCACGAGGCCTCTAAATTATTTGAGACGCCCCTGCGATATGAGAAGCTGAGGTTTTTTGTTCTCTTTCTTCAAACTTATAATTTGCAAATGAAAAGTACTACAAAAAGAAGTATTACCTTGAGATAAAAACATTATGGAAAAATAAATTACGATAACTAATGTGAATGGATCAATATATTATTCTAATTAAATTATATAACAATATAGTGTAAAATTAATGGTATTAAAGTTGTTAATAAACCAATTTCATATAGGTTTTATACAAGAATGTAATTATTGTAAGCATATTTGTAAAAAGATGGCCAATGCTCCTGTACACTTGGTTCGAAATCCAACAATCAATCAACTACAGAATACATTGGTCAATGAAAAAGAATTGTGGAGGTACTGATTTTACAAATGACACAATTAAATCAATATAACATTGGTTCGAAATGACACACCAAAATTGACCAAGAAAGGAGTGAGATATGGTTGTTTTACGAAAACTTGTCATTGTTGAGAACTGTGATGTTACTCGACCGAGTGGTCTGGCATTCGACCGAGTAGTCTGACTCGACCGAGTTACTGTTAATCGACCGAGTACAGTCAGTCAGGCGGGTTTAAGAACCCTCAAAACCCTTTCTTTTATTTCATTCAATCCTCTTCCTTTTTTCTCCAAATCATCTCCTTTCTCTCGCTCTAAAACCCTCATAAACACATTTATATAGGATTCAAGTTTGGATTAAGAGGTTGTTAACGTTCTCCTTCATCCTTTCATCTTGTAAGTTTAAATCTACCCTATTCTAATCCAATGAACCCTAATTTTTTGGGTTTCTGATTGGGTTGTTTATAGCAATTAGTATGAAATTAGTTTTTAGATTGATTATTAGGTTGAGATTTTGTTATGAGATTTGTAATAGTGTTTATAATAGATTATAATGATTATCTTGGGTTAGATTATTGATGTTATAGTATAATTTCGGGAAAATTGATATAGTTGATAATATTGAGGTTGTTTGACCTATTAATTTGGGGGGGGGGGGGGGGGGATTATTAGTATTGATAGATTTTGTTTTTATTATACTATTATGGTTAATGTAGGCAAGGTGTTCGATGAAATGTCAATTGCTCTTCTCTACTTGTTGATTGTGATTGGTTGAATATTCAGATTCCATTGTTGATACTTCATGTGATTGGATTGCTATTTGGCGATGATTGCTTGGAATGTTAAAAGGTAGGTTAATCCTACTCGATTTATGTGTATATGATTGATTGATATGGATTATGATATGGTTGTGACATGTGGATTGATGTTAGATGTGTATATGTGATTGTGATACATGTTGGTATTGGGAGTGGTTGTTATCTGGAGCGGTTGTGGGATCCGACTCTATAGACTATGGGGGTCGCTTTTCATAGTCCCACCATAGAAGAGATAGTGCACGTAGTTATGACCTGGGTCTGGGGTTGACCTGCTACTGCGGTAGGGCCCATGGTGCCTAAGGTATGCCATGGACACAACGGCTTCCTACTTGATGGCACCGCATTGTGAGGATGGTGTGTTTTCTTTTGGCATCGGATATGTGTGATAATGATATTGTGATTTATTGATGTTGATTATGTACATGTAAACTGACCGTGGTGTGTTTTTATCTACCGTGACCCATACGATACTTCCGGCGTATGGCGAGTAGTTCGCGAGCAGGTGTGACGATGTTGATGTTGATGTTGATGTATGCCGATGGTGACTTGCTTTGTTCGGGCTTTTGGCGATCATGAGACTTGTCTAGTTTTGGGGCTCTTAGACTTTTTACTTTAGTCTGAGTTTGGGCTTTCTGAACATTGATGTACTAGTTTGGTTGGACCTTATTTTAATTTGAGATTTGTAAACCTTATTTCTTCCGCTTTTACATTTATGCTATTTAAATCTTGTTAAGACATCAATTTGCTTAGTACATCCTACCTACTTTTGGGTAACCGAGGCGTAGCACCTCCGCACACTCGGAAGGTCTTACTTAAGGCTCCGGGCAAAGCGGGGCGTTACACTATACTTTATGTACATCAAATTTACATGAGTTAAGGAACATGTCATATGTCAACAAGTTCTACCAAATCAAAAAATTTGCATCATTGACCATTGATTTTCACGTGTAAAATAACTATTTCACTATAGCATAGCATAGGACTACCCTGCAAATGATTTAACATTGGCTAATCAACTGCTTGCTTATTTATTATTCTTGTAGAGCTTATCCGGGCCATGACCCATTTGGCAAGGGCATTGCTCCATCTCTGACTAATAGATCTTAGGTTTGAACTTCTCCCCACAGACCATTGTTATACTTTAAAAGGATGGGTGGAACTCAATTATGAGTGAAATTTGAATAAAACCTCCACTTTACAAAACTAAAAAAAATTACAATGTCAAGGCCTTTGATATGGACCTTATGTAGGTAATTATAAGACAATGTTAGAGCGCCATTAAATGGTGCAAAATCTCGGTATTATCCTCTCATAAACCATCCTTATATATGGAGTTCATTTTGACGTCTCCTCTGGGATCCAGTCCTCTATTTTTGCTTCAGAGCTCTAGCACGACAACTGTCCAACCAAAATAATTATGACATATTAGACCAAATACACGAAACTTTATGATATATACTTCTTCCGTCTCAGTCAATAATTTAAATTTACTTTATTTTTCCATCACAAAATAAAAATGTATAACCTTTTTCAATGGAATCGAGGGAGTAGTATATACTCTAACATGCACCCGTTTGATATTCTTAAGCGAGTGAGAATAATGGAGGAACAAATAAGATTTTCCACATTCGATATATATTTTGGTCAACAATGTTGTTTTAGTCTCACTTTCACCAATTATTGTATCAATAATCGAAACTTAGAATTTATTTTCACATGGGGATCAAATGATCACTTAACATGTTGCATGTGGTGCAAAAATATGTATTTCGTTTTGTGACTCAAGATTTGTTTTTAACAAAGCACGCACTATGTCGCATTATAATTCAGGGAGTTGGGATTCGAACCTGAGGCCTATTTTCCACAATAACTCTGTCTTAACCATTAGACTAAGACATCTTCGGTTGTGACTCAAGTTTGCAACATGGGTTGAAACGAACACCCTTGAACTTCCAATCTTTTTACATTGTCTGTCATAATTAGTGATGTTCATCGACTGAAACGCGAGGGTTTTATGACGGGTTACCGAGTAAGTAACCGTTAAAAAGAGTCTTCGAGAGACGCAACCGGCTCGTCAACGTCTCAACGATAGCCGACAGATGATTGTCGAAAGAGATGGACCGATTGCCTTGTGAAATTAGGGGTGTGCATCGGTCCGGTTTCAGACCGGTACCGAAATCCCATAAATTAATGGACCGGAGACCAGACCGGTTGGACCGGAATTTATATATTATGCCCACTTTTTCAAAATTCTCGTCCATAATTCCGATTCATTGGACCGGATCGGACCGGTTAGACCGGATTAAATAGTCCTATAATATTTTTTAAAATATCGAAAACAGCAAAACCAGGGGCTTGTAGACCTCCGTTTAATCTCTGATGACATTTTTACTTTATGTAATTCTTTTGAATTTGTTAAGCAATAATTTTATCGTCGTAATTTTAATAAGGTAATCCATTAGTTAGCGCATTGGGGATGAGCAAATTACCCCCATAACTTATATACTATGTGTAAATCAACCCCTTAACTTTCACTTATAGCAAATTGGCCTCATGAGTTTCCAACAATGAGTTTCACTTATATACTATGAGTTTCACTTAACTTTCTACCTACTTTTAACTAAAATTTATCATTTTCTATTATAAAACATTTTAAATATATCAATTGAAAATTAAAACAACATATTTCTATATATTCAACGTAAATATGTGAAACAAATTTAATTTAAACAAAAATTTAGTCATGTAATTTCTCGTAATTTCACTTAACATTCTAGTATTGTAACCAAAATAAATACTAAGTATAAAATTATTGTAAACACACATTTAAACATGCTTTTAATAAATAGGAATTTTAGTATTTATATTTGATCAATAATATTGACTTTTAAAAATAGTAAAATATTTAATTTAGTAAATTTCATTCTTAAAAATAAAATATGTGGTTAATTACACATTGAGGAGAACTTATGGGGTTGATTTGCTACATTTATAAGTTAAAGGGCTTGATTGCACATAATATCAACTTATGGATGTGATTTGCTATATTTTCCGTTAGGGCATGCCATGCCATAGCTTGTAGCTATAAAGAGTTTGGTCGGCAAGTATGCCCCGAAACATTTGTATTCTAGCTGCTTTGTAGGAGTATTTATCATTGGACTATATATGTAATGCGAGAATTTTTTTTAATAAATTAAACCTCCGAAAAGAGAGATTATGGTCCAAATCTCTAAACTTAAACACAAATTCTCATTTGTGACGAGTCACAACCATGTGACGTCTCACAATCGGTTAAAATAGTGTAAAAAATTAGAGGTGATTGTGAGATGTCACGAATTGGTTTTCGCCACAAGCAAGAGTACTGAAATATTGTAGTAGAGAAAATACACACATAATGTAGATGGTAAAACATGGAGGCCAAAACACAAATTAGTGTAAATATAATGAAGAAGAAAGAAAAATAATAAGAAAAGAAGGCATAAGACTTACAATCATCATCAGTAGTGATCCAACTTCCTTTTCTTTGAGAACAATGACCATACTTGAATGAAGGAGGAGCTGAAGCAGCTGAACATGTGGTGGAAACACTCTCTACTTCCCATCTAATGCTTATTTTTGGAGAATCATTATTGCTTTCTTCATCCAAACCTCCTGCTTTTATTGTTGCTGATTTGTTCCTAAAGTGCAATACCTTCAACCACGAACATCACCCAAAAAAAAATCCCATTTTAGACTAGAGTTTATCTTGTATCACGACAAATAATATGTTAACTAGCTTAATTGGTAATAAAGTAAAAAGTCAATGAGGGGGTGATACTCTAAAGTCTAGGCTTAGGTTCAAAGTTCAAACTATTGAGAATCCGAAGTAATAACCTAAATATTTCATCTATCAATCTATCATGGTAACAGAGCATCTGTGACCAGAGGTCACGGGATCAAATCCTGACAACCTTCAATATCTTACAAAGTGAAATTAAGCACACTGTAATAGGACATGTGCAGTAACCACTACTCATACTAATCCGGCTATAATCCAAACGATTTGGTGTGTAAACGCAAAGTGATCCATAACTAATGCGTACATGTACCCAAAATAGCCCAATGAGACCCATCCTATTCACTTGTTGGATACATGTATCGAATCGTGAGACTCGCATATCTTAATAGGTATCATCATTAAATGAACTATACATCATTTATTCATTTAAAGAGGTCGTCAAGCACAAGACAATTTTAAAATGGGATTTATGTATAGCTAGCTAGCCCTAATTTGTGCCTTTTAATTTGTTTACTGATTGAGCTATCTATGTAA
>JAIUZE010024886.1:0-12143 GCA_022085475.1 Heliosperma pusillum | reverse complement strand
CAACTAATTTAGTAATTTAACGATTAATACTAAGTTAAATCTTATTTAATCGTATTAAAATAAGATATAAATTTATTAGTCAATTATCGCATAATTGAAAAATAAGTTTAATCGAATTTGAGTTCTTAACTCAATTTCTAATAATTAACTCTCGTACATATCGAATATATGTAATGTACTAATTAACTGTATCGTATACAAATAATTAGTTACTATTTGGATTTCATCCTTTAGGTGTGACCGAAAGGGATCAGTTGATCACCGCCGTCAAACGACAATAACGTCAAACTCTAGTCAGCCAACCGTTATTGATTTACGTTAATCAACTGACTAATCATATATATAGTCAATAAATATCCCAATTATATTCCTTAATAAGATTTATTATGTGGCGCACTATTGTGGAGGACACCTACTCCACAGTAATTAGGGAAGTAGGGGTCGATCCTCAGGGAGATGGTGTTTCCTATAGAATGTGAAATGTCTTGCAATTGGGTCTTATCTAACGAGTATCTGGGTTTTGGAGTTTTGATTTCTAAACTAATGAAAAACATAAATGAAAACAAAATAAAAGCAAATAAAAACGAAAACAATGAAGCAAGTGATGAATTAACAATGATGAAAAAAATCTAGGGAAGTAGGTTCACACAAGTAGATTAACATATTGATGAAATTGGATTGGGAACATGCAAATAATTCATTGTGAGTTCGTAAGAATGATGTGTTCATTACAATCATGGATCAGATGGTCTAGCAGACTTTTAGGCAATTTACTAGGTCTTAATCTACCATGTCATGCTTTGTCTATTCAATTCACGTATCTCTACCTTGGAAAAGAATTTCATTCTAGTCAATGATTTTGATCAGGAATCGTTAACTATCTTTATAGTCCAAACATGCATAGACACAATGTTTTAAAAGCACAATTTCTTTTATCCAATTATCATCTTTTAATCAACCTAACATGGCTACCCTACACCCTAGAAAAATGACTACTCACTCATGATGATGTTTAAATCTAAGATGATGTTAATAACAAAAACTAAGATAGACATGTTTATTTGATTTCGACAATATTTTAAGACTCTTTATATGGCGATAATAACGACGCTAAATTGACAATCTAATGAAATGAAATGACGATTATAACGATACTAAAATGAGTCTAAGATAACATGGATGGAAAATAACAATGAAAATAGAAAACATAAAGACATTAAACAAAAGATAAGATAGGAGTACCTAGATGACGATCAACAATGATAATGACAACAATAATAGAAATTCCTTGCATAAAATAGTCGATCCACGAATTAGAACGCTTGAACCACACTAAGTAGATTACAAAGATGAAATTCTTATTGATCTAAACTAAAGTTTTGATATAGAAAAGACAGAAATAAACTAAGAACTAAAGATGAAAAAGAAGAAGAAAATGAGAGAAGAGAGGCTAGTTCTCCCTCCTCCTAATCTAGGGTTTTTGTAAAGAGAAGTGTAGAAGAGAATTGTGTGACGTACATCTCATTGTGGTGGCTGAGGCTCTCTTTATATAGCAGTAGGGTTTCGTGGGGAAGGGGTCATGCATTCATCACATAGGACAAAAAGGAGGAAGTCGAAGCAAAAGCTCGGATCAGCAGAGATACCCGATCGGGTATACCACTTACCCGATCGGGTAAGTTGTATTCTTGGTGCTTTGACTTTCGTTTCATCTCCCCTTGTATATGACTTGACTTTCAATGTCCCCCTTGACCTCTTGAGTCGGGTTTGATGATAGGGTTTGATGTAAAACGATGAATTCTTCGCCTGACTGATCGATCTTCCGACAACTGCGAAACCGTCTTTACTTCTTATCTCTTTTGGATCAGTGAACCTTCTTGAAATGCTTTTGGCTTGGTCAAGCTTGCTTCTTCAAATCATCGGGTTCTTAGGCAAATGCTCGGGAATATAGAAAAAGGGCGTAGAAACGTCACTTTTCCTACAAAACAGGTTAGAACATAGAAATTCGCCTAGAAGTCGATATTAGCTCATAAAGTAGCTTAACAAAGCACAAATGACATACAAAACCGATCAAAATTGGGGATTAAAATCATACAATATTCACTTATCATCTCCCGTCCCTATGGATCGACACCTTACTTCCCTAGAAACTTGCTTAGGTTGCTTGGTTTATATGTATTTATCTTGATTTGGGAGTGACGATTTTGGCCTCGTCAATTTTGGCGGCGTTGCCGGGGAACGAACCTGGGTCACCCGTGTGACAGGCGTGGGGAAGGATTAGATCTTGTGTTCGTTTGAGGAGATGTTTGTGTTTGATTGTGGATGGATGTTGGTGATGGTAGTCCCTTATCGAAATGTGTTGTGATTTGGGAGTGACGATTTTGCCCTCATCAATTTTGTATCTCCCCATACCAAACCCTTACTCGTCCCGAGTAAGAATGAACGAAGTCACGACCCTTATTTAAACTACGCTAATAAAATAACCGATACAAGGCAATTAACGCCCCCTACTCCGTCCCTTCAACTCACAACATGGTGGTAGGATACCCTCTTACAAGGCAAGTGGGGTCTTGCCAAATATTTTGATGCATTCAAGGTATTTAAGAATGCAAAACAAACGAGAATGAATTAGCAAAAATGAATGGCCACATGCCTCATCCATGTGCCGAGAATTATCTAAAATGGAAACGATTCAAGTACAAATACTCCTATGTAGTTACTAGTTTTAAAAAGACCTAAGCCTAGGACTATAGAGATGAATTACCTCCATGTTGTGTAAAATTAGTACATTCGCTCTCATTTGTTAGGATGCTCCGTCAAGGGTGATAAGGCGGGATGGAAAGTGAGAGCCCTATGGTGTTAGAAGACACTGTAGGATCGGAATTCCGCCTCTCACACAGTGAAAGGAAGGATCATCCCCTCTCAACCATGTAACAAAAGTGTAATCATCAATCAATGTAGGGAACAAAATGTTTGAGTTCTTATTTGATTTTTTTGAGATTTTTAAGATTTCTTTTTGGATTCTTGTTTTCTATTTAGATTTTGCTTGATTTGGGTGCTTTTAAAAGCAATGTAGCATAGCAAAAGGTGTGCAGCGGAAATCAACAATAAGCAAATCCTCGTCAAAGCGACATCGAGAGTGACCCCATATGCAGTGAGGGTACTGATAAGTGAATATTTGTATGATTTTAATCCCAAATTTAGCTCGGTTTTGTATGTCATTTGTGCTTTGTTAAGCCACTTTATGAGCTAATATCGTCTTCTAGGCGAATTCCTGTGTTCTAACCTGTTTTGTAGGGAAAGTGACGTTTCTACGCCCTTTTTCTATATTTCTGAGCATTTGCCTAGAACCCGACGATTTGAAGAAGCAAGCTTGACCAAGTCAAAGGCATTTCAAGAAGGTTCACTAATTCAAAGGAGAGAAGAAGCAAAGACAGTTTCGTAGTTGTCGGAAGATCAATCAGTTAGGAGGAAGAATTCATCACTTTACACCAAACCCTATCAACAGACCCGATTGAAAAGGTCAAGGGGGATGATGGAAGTCAAGTCAAAGCAAAAGAAGATGAAACGACAGTCAAAGGACCTGGAATACAACTTACCCGATCGGGTAAGTGGTTTACCCGATTACCCGATCGGGGATGTTTGCTGCTCCGCACAAATTGCTTCAACTTCCTATTTTTGTTCTATATGTTCAATGCTTGACCCCTTCCCCACGAAACCCTAATGCTATATAAAGAGAGCTCCAGCCCCTCTTCTAATCACACACCTCTTCATACATTCTCTTCTCTTCTCTTCTTACATTTCTCCTTAGATTAGGAGGAGGGGGAACTAGCCTCCCTTCTCTCATTTTCTTCTTCTTTAGTCTTTAGTTCTTAGTTTATTTCTGTCCTTTAGCTTAGATCAATAAGAATTTCATCCTTGTAATCTCCTTTGTGTGATTCAAGCGTTGTAATTGGTGGATCGATTATTATGTGCAAGGATTTTCTATTATTGTTGTCATTATCGTCATTGATCGTCATATAGGTATTCCTACTTTATCTTTCGTTTAAATGTCTTTATTGTTTTCCATTTGATTGTTATTCTCTTTACATATTATCTTAGATTCATTTAGTATCGTTATAATTGTAATTTTATTTCTTAGATTATCAATTAGCGTCGTTATTATCGCATATAAAGAGTCAAAATCAAATAAACATGTCTATCCTAGTTTTCATTGTTAATATCATCTTAGATTTAGACATTATCATGAGTAAGTAGTCACCTTTCTAGGGTGTAGGGTAGCCATGTTAGATTGATTAAAAGATGATAATTGGATAAAAGAAATTGTGCTTTTAAAACGTTGTGTCTATGCATGTTTGGATTGTAACGATAGTTAACGACTTCTGGCCGGAAATCATTGACTAGCATGGAATTCTTTTCCAAGGTAGAGATACGAGAATTGAATAGACAAAGCATGACATGGTGGATTAAGACCTAGTAAATCGCCTAAAAGCCTGCTAGACCATCTGATCTATGATTGTAATGAACACATCATTCTTACGAACTCACAATGAATTATTTGCATGTTCCATATCCAATTTCATCAAAATGTCAATCTACATGTGTGAACCTACTTCCCTAGATGTTTTTCATCATTGTTAATTCATCACTTGTTTTATTGTTTTCATTTCCATTTGCTTTTATTTCATTTTCATTTATGCCTTGTAGCAGTTTAGAAACTAAATTCCCAAAACCCATATATTCGTTAGATAAGACCAATTGCGAGACACTTCACATCTTATAGGAAACACCATCTCCCTGAGGATCGACCCCTACTTCCCTAATTACATTAATTTGTTATTAGCCTAGTCTGGGTAATTTATCTTTGTATCGGGCTCGCGACAAGCACGATCATGTACTCTAGAAGAACATAGAAGCCTCTTTTTGCACTCCCTAAGCTAAGACTAAAACAAGATGAATGACACTATTTCAAGCTTTATTCTCATATATGTTTGAACTTAATTTTTGAATTTGTGATAGCATATTTTTTTTTTTTTGTGTGTAATGTGAAGGTAGCACGTGATGATTGAAAGGTTACATGGCCTTGAGAGTCACCTAGGAAAGCGGTCACCAAGGAATTAACACACCATGGGGGTGCTCAAGTTGGTCTAATGAACGCCCTTGATTATACATTCTAGGAAATGGATCGAAATAATACTAAAATTACACAAAATGGGTGTTTCAAATCTATTTTAGAAGAGAAAGTGCTAAGTAAAAAGAGTATCTACATTGGCGTACCTATGCTTGTCAAGTTTCCAAATTAGGCATTCAAAAATATTTACCTAGATGCAACTACGTTCCATGATCTAACAGTAAGGAATATATACAAAACTAATGCTAATGCTCAAATAAACTACATGACATAAATTATAATTCAATTTCCTAACAACACATAGGTTCACACAACCGCCAAATCATCAAAAATCCGCATCACAATCATCAACATATTCCTCCAAACTTCTCATATAACAAGAAGTAAAGAAATAAAAAGGGAGAAGAGATAAAAACGATCATGCCACGGCGGTCTTCCATTTTCCTTCATTATGTCTCTAGTAATGCGTAGTGTACCGTTTTAAGCACATTCTTTGATTTTTCCACTAAGTGAAGTAATCTTAGAATCTTCTACTTCTACCCATCACGTACTCGTCGGTTCTTGGATCACCACCTACATACACACAAGAAACTAAACAAACCAAAACATAAATATGCACAAGAAGCTTGGGTTGCCTCCCAAGAAACGCGAAATTAATCAAGGTCCCACCGAACCTTCAAACCAAAAATTCATTCAAATCGAATCAAGATATCAAAGGCACTCTAGGCCCTCAAGAGATGGTCAAATGTTTGGGCAAGACCTACAAAGAAGCAAATGTAGCACCAAAAGCATATAACAATAAAAAGCACCCAAGTAAGTGACCATGAAGACTTCTCAAGATCAATTTTTACATCATGTCTTTCATCTTTCCACCTTTCAACAACATTATTCTTTGTTTACAAGTGGGTGGGTGGAGGCAAGTCTAAACCCTCAAATGGACCATAAGTGTAAGTAAGGGACGGTTGTAAGCAAGAAGGTGGGTAGATAAGGGGAAAAGAAAAGGCTAAGTCCACACTTTTGAAAGTTGTATCATCATGATTTTCCTTTTCATTCTTAGCCATTTCATCCATAAAGGCGGCCTCTATCTCATCCAACTCAACCTCTGAAAGGTTAAACTCATAAAATTCAAAATAACTACATCCACTACCATTTAAGGTGGTTTCAATAGCATCCACTTGGGATTCCCAAGAATCCTCAATATGCTCATCCCAAATAGGTCCATTATCAAAGGAATTTAGATCACAAGACTTGAGCATAGTTTCACCAAGATTAGCAAATTCATCTTCCCTATAAGAGACATCTTCAAAAAGGGAGATATCACTCAAAGCCTCCCCTTTACCATCCTCAATTACTCCACTGGCATCAAATTCAATGCAAGAATAGCTCTTTGTCACACAAGAAAGAGGAGATGAATGAGTCAAAACACTTTCTTCACAATTAAGCATATAATCATCATCATCATCGTCACTATCATCCTCTATCACTCCATCTTCCCAAGGAGGGGTAAATTTGGTCCACAAATAAGAGGGAAGCTCATGGGTATAAGAAGGTGTCTCACTCTCACAAGTTTCATCCTTACCATTGTTCTCCTCCATAACCTTTTGAAGTGTTGTTTTTATCGATTCCAACATACTCTTCTTACAACTTTCAAATATGTCATCATTACTTCCTTGAAATAATAGATGTCCATGTACTCAACAAATATCCAAAATTTCACATAATTCATTTCAAAGATCCTACCACCACTCAAGTGGAATGCCAAATTGCAAGTTTTAAGGTTCATGCCATTAAAGATTACAACGTGCCTCCCGAGTAGAAAAAGTATAATCATGATGCCACACATTAGTCTTATAATTGTTAACTCGAATAAGATAAATGTCGAATGAATCATTTTCATTTTAACAAAAGGTGAATGTAGACATTAAAGCACAAATAAACAAGTCTCAAGGAACCACGGTCCCTTAAGATAAAAGCATAGACACAAATAAAATAAACAACCAAAAGCTTACAACACCGTCCTCGGCAACGACGCCAAAACTGATGATGGCAATATCGTCACTCCCAAATCACAACACATGTCGATAAGGAACCAACACCACCAATATCAATTTTGGCGTCGTTGCTGGGGAACGAACCCGTGTCACCCGCGTGATATGCGTGGGGAAGGATTTGATCTTGTGTTAGCTTGAGGAAATGTTTGTGTTTTATTGTGGATGGATGTTTGGCGGAGTCGGTCCCTTATCGACATGTGTTGTGATTTGGGAGTGACGATTTTGCCCTCATCAATTATTATACATGGATTGTTGTTGTTGTTGATTCTTATACTTGGATTGCTAAATGGTGGGTTTTTTCCACTTAGTTGCAGTTAATGTGAATGATTATGTTGTTGATATTGATGATGATGATGATAATTGTGTTATATAATTGTTGTTGTGATTGTTGTGTTTTTGTACTATGGAGTTTGGGTGGTTTGGTTGTGAAGCAACTCGTGAGGTTGGCTTCAACCCCAGGATAAGTTCTAGTAGCTCCTGCTACACAAGGAGGATGTGCACATTAAGGATTTGGGTAAACTTACTACATTGAGGGCAGAGGTGATACGGAGGCTACGGGTGACCCGTAAGTGGGATAGACGGGGACTGGCAGAATTGACTCGTTGGAAGACCGGTCATATGTGTTTCTTTTTTATACTGGACGCTGTCATAGTTGACATGGGTTTATCTCAGGGTCTATATATATGTATGCGATTGTTGGGACTGGATGTGGTGTGGAGGTTTGACTTGTGTTGGCATTATGATGTTTTTGTACCGATCTTTGTATATGATTATTTATGTTAACTGTGAACTGACAGATGTAAGTTTTGAAACTAGCGTGATCCATTCGATATTTCTGGCGAATGGTGAGTAGTTGTCTAGCAGGTGAGTGATTTATTCTTGTTGGGTTCTTGATGACAGGGTTAGACGCGGACGACTTTTTGGTTTATAGTGTTTGTGGTTGTGTTGATGACAGAATTCGATCCACGCAATGCCTTTTATTTCTAAATAAACATTTTTAATTAGATTTTCAAAAGAGTCGCCACTAAATTTTTAAATGGAATTTAGAAACCAATCTTAGAGATTTTAAGTTCGCGTGAGATTACGTGTTGTGATACCTCGTTTATACACCTTCCCCCAACCACCCTGTGATGACTGGGCCACATGTTTGATACGCGGAATGATTTATGACCATTCGTAAGTTTATCGTCAAGTGATATCTCAAACACTTGTGTCGAAAACCGGTACGGTCGTTTTGATAGCCATTAGAGTTCATTTGGAGTTCGGGTCGAAAACCGCTTCTTTTTCTATCAAACGTTTTAAAAACTCCGAGTCGGAACGCTCTAAAATATTCTGATTATTTTATTATATATTTCAAATTCTATCCTTTTAATAAAATTATCTCGTATTGTCTTTTAAAATGGAAGTCTAGATCAACCACAATTCCGTAATAGAAACGTGGGGATCTTCTTTCTTTAGCAGAAAACCTCTTGGGAAATCTTCTTCCAGAGGCCACCTGCTCCCGCTCTTCTTCTTCCTCTGGGTTCTGCGTATTTATTTTCCTTTTTATTTTAATCTTTCATTAAATCGTTATTCTCGTCTTAGATCCCTAATAATCAATATTTGTAGGTTTTAGTCCTTAAATCAAGTTTGAGTCTTTAGAGGTTCGATTTATTCATATCAAATCTCTAGATTCGTCATTGACAAATGATTAGTAATTAATTAAACCACTTTTACTCGAGTTTTAGGTCAATAATTAATCATAAATATCCCAACGAACAATAACTAATTGTGATTATGGCTTCGCAGCCAGAGCCTAACTCGAGAACAGACGCAACAGGTGCTGCGCCTCTTCCAAAGGACGCACCTGCTGCTGCGCCTGTTCTTAGTATTCATGTCATTACTTTGTGTCTTGACATGGCATAAAGTATTCGAACGGTTCCAATTTCCCATAAAAATTGGTGGCGACTCCACAAATGCGTATCACTACGCTTGTCCCTTGTTTCCATCTCGTGTGCGCCCCTCCGCAGTTCCCCGTGTACCACAGTTCGGCAAGGATCCACAATCCGTGTATCACACGTGTTAGCAAGTTAATTAATTTTATTAAAAACACCTAACCCCGCCCATTACCATAATGGTCTCTACTAAACAAAAGAATGGCTATTTGGAGACATGTCATATGAAAAAGCAACCATGGAATTTAAACCATAACATGTGAATTTCAATTTATGTCGATTTAATGTATTTACTACCTCGTCGAAGTTATTTAACATGTGAGTTCATTTAAGCTAACTAGCATAAGCAACAAAGAGATAAGGGCAAAGAGATTGTTCGAACTCCTTAGCATAAGACGGATTAACAAACTTTAATGGTTAGTTTACAAAGACCGAATTAATCATACGATTCAAAACTGTTTCATAATTAAAATCAAACCGACTAACTAAGCACATGCCAAAGACGTAGAAACAAAGGAAACATGATAAGACTCGATCGAGTGACACTAGGACAGACTTGTTTTAGCTACGGTTTGAAGGTTACTCTATTGAGTAACATGATTACTCGGTCGAGTAATCCCCCGACTCGATCAAGTACACCGCTACCTCGATCGAGTGACCCAAGAACGACATACAACATGCGATAGAAAGTTAATACTATACAATAATTAAAGACGATATCTAACATATAACGATTATGACATAAAAGACCGAATAACAAATATGGTTATAACATACAAACTAAACTAAATCGATTTACAAGTTAATTCATTTTACTTGAGTTAGAAAACGATAAACAAAATGACTAGTTAATAATATAAAACAAACACATCGACTATAAACGAATAATAAACAATAATAAAAAGACGAGAATTGAAAGGAAAAGGAGGAATTATTTCACCCTCAACATACATATATCGTTGACAAAGTCTTGTGTCGTAATCGATAGTATAATGTGTCAGGAGGTGACGTCGTGGGCGAAATCAATTTCAGAAATCTCACTTTTCCCGTGTAATACACATCGATTTTCAAACGCTTGTTGATTCTTCGTTTCTTAGTGAAAAATCGATTCTAAAGATATTTTGAAAAGACGACAAAGATTAGTTATTCAAAGTGGGATCATTTGTTGTTAATGGATGTCGCATTTAGGAGAAACGTGACAGTGAAGGGACTACTGCCGCGCGAAACAGCGCAGTTGCCCCTCTGTTTTGCACGATTGTTTTGAGAGTTGATTAAGGTTTTTTAAGGGCTCGATTTGGCTTTTAATTATAGGTAGGTATATTAGGATGCTAAGGCTTGTTAATGGAGGCTTGGTTTTTTTATATAAAGGAGTTTAAGAGGGTATAAGTAGGGTTTAAGAGAGGTAGTGCAGTCATGGACTGTTTGTGTTGTGGTTGCTTTTTAAGTTTGTTCTAGGGCTTCAGGAGGAGTTTCTAGGAGGTTAAGGTATATAAATATGGGTAAGATATATGGGTATGGGTTAGGGTTAATGGGTAGTCGAATAGGTGTCAATTTGAGGGGGTTTTGGGGTCAAAATGGCGAATGGAAAACAGAGGCGAAGGGAGGGTCGTTTGCGGTTTTGAGCTTCAGTTTTGGTGCTCGATAATGAAGGGTAATGAGTGTTGCTGAGGGGGTTTGTGTTAGGTTCATATACCTACACTTAAGACATTTATTAAGTGAAACTAATTAACTCTTTAATTAGTTACAAGATCTAGTTAAATGCTAATTATATAAATCGAAATAGAGAAAGAAAATGTTCCTCACATTGATTATTATTCGGGTATTGGGCACAAGTACAAGACACCTTCTTGCACTTGTTCTTGAGCTTAAGGATGTATGGATGAACTTGCTAGTTCCAAGTGTAGGAACTCTCCTTGGTGATCCACCTAGACTATCCTTAATCACTCAACTATTGATTTACTAGTACAATAGTCAAGTACCCTTAGAAACAAGTATCCAACACTCCACTTACTACTCTAGTAATATGGTGTTTATACTCCAACACAAGTTCTATGAAAATTCTAAAGTTTCTAAGTATTTTGTAGTAATTTCTAGTGAGATGTAGTATTATTTATGATATGAGATTAACTAGTAAAAACAAGAGGAAAACATCCTCTTTATCACTCACCATGACCGGCCACTTGCTTGGGAAGGGAGAGCATGCTTATGCTTTTTGCCTAATCAAGACTGTAACACCCGCACATGTAACCTATTTTATTTTAATAATATTATATTATTATGAGTTAGCGTAATTTTAGATTTAGTCTAGAACTTAGTTTCCCGTGTCTAATTTAGCAAATCCGAGTTCGTATTTGGACTCTACTCAAAATTCCGTGTAGGTTACGCCTTAAGCTGCTTTTGGGCTTTTTCCCCCATCTTTTTCCACTCACCCTTCTTATAACCCTAACTCCCTCAACTCTTCACTCACCTCTTCTTCCTCACCAAACAACCAAAACCCTAACCTCCATTTTTATTCAACTCAAGCTTCTCACAACTCATCCATCCCTCACCCAAATCTCTTAATTTTCATCATAATCTTCCTCTCTTACCCCCCTATACCTTGTGTGGTAATAAAATTACCGTCTTTCTCATTTTCATTTTTTCCGTCTTTCTCAAAGGTGAATTATATTCATCTTTTGCTATCTTTGTATAGGTGGAGACCTTCAAGACCCCGATAAGGATTACTATCTAGTGGAAGAAGACTTAGAAATCGATTGAAGACGCACAAAGGTAACAGTGAAGGGTTACTCGATATCAATATGTATTTTATGTGTTAATTGTTGTATTTACTAGTGAAAGATTAATTCTTTGTGTTGATTTCACATGAATAAGTGTTTATTACTCATTTATATGTTTAATCCATCTCATATGCTTATTTTATCTTAATCTTATGCAAGGTTACATATATGTTGTTGGTTTCAATCACTCATTGTTGAGTTTAGAACAAAAAAAAGATGTCTCGACCCAAGTCACGGGCGTGACCTATATGTC
>JAIUZE010024880.1:0-12794 GCA_022085475.1 Heliosperma pusillum | reverse complement strand
GCTACCAGTGTAAGAAGCCAGCACATCCCGGAGTTGGTTGTTTTGATAGGGATAGGCCTATTATATGTTTCTTCTGCAACAAGCCTGGACACAAGGCTAATGTATGTCCTGCGAAGAAGACTGCTGTTGCTACTACACCTGCTACTTCTGAGAGGACTATCCAGACCTTAGAGGATCTTCTCCGAGCTTGTGCCTTAGATTTTCATACTTCTTGGGAGAAATGTTTACCTCTTGTTGAATTCTCCTACAACAATAGCTTTCAAGCCTCTATTAAAATGTCACCTTATGAAGCTTTGTATGGTAGGAAGTGTCGTACTCCTGTCTGTTGGGATCAAGTCCAAAATGCTCATGTGTTAGGACCAGATTTGGTGACTGAGACCGTCAATCAGGTTCAGATCATTAGAGAGCGCATAAAATCCGCTCAAGACCGACATAAATCTTATGCCGATATCCGTCGTCGACCACTTGCCTTTGAAGTTGATGATTGAGTATTCCTCAAGGTATCACCTATGAAAGGGGTGAAACGGTTTGGTGTAAAAGGGAAGCTAAGTCCCAAATATATTGGTCCATTCCGTGTGCTTGAAAAGATTGGTTCCGTTGCTTACCGTTTGGAGTTGCCTCCGAATTTGAGCAAGGTTCATAATGTCTCCCATGTATCTCAGTTAAGGAAGTACATTAGTGATCCGAGCCATGTCATTCAAGAGGAAATTCTAGATTTAGAGCCTAGCTTGACTTTGGAAGAAAGGCCGATCCGGATCCTCGAAAGAGCCAACAAGCAACTTAGGAGCAAAGTTGTGCCCCTAGTTCGTGTCCTCTGGCGTTGTGGAAATGTCGAAGAAGAAACTTGGGAGCCTGAATCTTCTATGTTAGCTAAATATCCCGAACTCTTATCGTGAGGTTATTCCTTTTTCTTACGTATTCTCCGCGCTAATAGTCCTTGCTTAGTGTTTAGAAACCGTAGTTAGAATTTAGTTATAGCTAGTGGAGTTATTACCCTTATTATAAAAATTTTAAACTAAAGGTGTTGAACATATTTTAATGTTTTTCACTGGTTTTAACGTCAATGGGTGTTAAAGCTTGTTATTGGAGACGTCCGATAATTAGTTTGCTCATTCGTTGGTGTAAAAGTGTATTTTTATGTCCTTGAATTGGAATATTGATGTTCTTGAGTGATCGACAAGAGTATCTCCGTTCAATTGAAAGGACACTTATATTTTCATACGTTCATATCTTGAAAATTTTATTTATTTGATTTTAAAAGATAGACTTATATATATACAATGATTCTTTCTTCTAAGTTTCGGGGACGAAACTTTTTAAAAGGAGGGATGATTGTAACACCCCGTAAATTTGGACCGTTATTATATTTTAAAAATAATATTTTAAATCAACTTTAATTTAATATTAATTTAATTGAAATAATAATAATTCGACAAAATATAATTTTATTTATTTTGAAGTAATATAATTATTTTTGATAGTTTGGAAATGTTTAAAAGTAATTTAAACTATATTTAAACCTTTTTCTTTAATAAAAGAGTATTTCAAAGAAAAGTCATAAAAATGGGATTTTCCATTTCTTACGGTCGTTGGGTAAATGAGTTAGGATATTAGGCATAGGAGTACTTAAAATTCTAGTAAACTTGTGTTTAAAAACTTTAGCGTTGTCGGAAATCGCGTTTGACGAATAATTCGAATTCCCGTCAAATCGAACCAAAACCGAGTAAAAAAAATAGACCAAAACTCCCCTTGACTCTTGACAGCCCCTTACCCTTTCATTTGTGTTCTAAAACATTCATCATCAACATCAACCAAACCCTAACTTTTTTCTTCCTTTCAATCACTAATTTCATCATAACTTCTTCGTTTCTAGTCCGATTTTCGCAAAATTTATATATTCGGAATCCTCTCTTCAAGATCTACATCCTAGTATGTTTTAATTCCAGTTTCCCTAATTTCGAGTTAAGCTTATTTTTGGGTATAATTTCGGTTTATGTGATAATTGTTGTGTTTTTGTTGTTTTAAATAGGTGAAGATCATGAAGACGACTTAGGAGACTCATATATAGTAGAGGACGAAGGGTAGTCGCGGTTTTTAGGGTTTTCTCAAGGGTTACTTTCGTTTTTCTAGCTTAAGGTAACTATTCCGAGTTACTCGACGATATAATGTCACAGTCGTTATGTGTTGGATGTTATGTGAGTAGTAATTTGTTAGGTTTTATTCATATGAATTATTGTTGTTAAGTTTATTAGTTTTATGGTTATTTCATATGTTTGTAGTGTTGAATTGAACTGATAATGGTTGTGTGTTGTTGGAATGGTTTTGTATCATTGTTGAGACGAGTTTTGGATGGAAAAGGAAGGAGATAGTAGGGCTGCCCAAAACAGCCCCAAAACAGGCCGTGTGTGGGGCGTGTTTGTGGCGTGTTTGCGGCGTGTTTGTGGCATGTGTGTGGTCGGGTTTGGCTGTTGTTCGGGTTGTGTGTTTGAGCCTTTGGTTGATGCTTTGAGTTTGTCCATTGTATATTTGCACAAGTTGACATTTTGGCGTTTTAGTAATTTTTATTGTTATGAGAAATTGTTGGAAATGGGTTAGTTTATATGTTGGAATAATTTTCCTTTTGTTGATAATTTTCACATGAAATGTATTATATGGAAATATGTGTATTGAGTCAAAATGAGTCAAGACTCTGAGCTGGGCCAATATGACCGAATGAGTTTGGTCAAATTAGGTTTAACCGGTCAGCTCTGATTTGACCAACGACCCGTCGCGGGATTTGGGTCGGGGATTTGTCTTTGGGGTAAGTTTGGATGACTTTGGTTGATAAAGAATATTTTGAAATGATGCTTAAATATTTATAATTTATATATTGGAAATTAGATGCCTTGGCCATGTTGTTTTGTAATGTTGTATTATCATTTGATTATACTCGTGTGTAGCCTTCCATAAGCGAGGTTGTGATCATTTGTGTGTACAAGTTTGGACTTTTTGCCCTTCTTACTAAAGTATTCACTTGGGACGAGGTCCTAAGTAAATATCTTCGGTCATTGTCATAGATAGGTCATTATAGTCTTTGACGAGTGTATGTTCACGGCTTAATAGCCTTTGTGTTCCCGGCTTGGTGGGTTTATATCCAAGCTGGGGCATGACTTTTCTGCCTATTTTGTGAGTGGATGGTCAGCTTAAGTACTAGCCAACCCTGTGGTGGACTCCTTAGGGTACTCATGTGGTTTTATCATGAGTCTTGGGTGCGGTGGTTTTATCCGCATTTCTCTAGGTCTGCGCAGTCTAGGATTAGGGTTGAGTTGTATCTTGGCCATGTTTTAAATGTAACCTCTGAGCTAAAATACTAGCTTCCCTACCTCGTTGTAACACCCCACGTTCGTTGAAGAGGTCCATTGATAGGCTTAAATGACTAGTGCTTAAAGGGTTTGAAAGTACTACTCATATCAATAAAGTGCACTTTCTTTTCTGGTCATCCATGCAAAAGAACTCAAAAGTTAAGCGTGCTTGACTGAGAGTAGTCTTGGGATGGGTGACCTCCTGGGAAGGTTCCCGGGATGTGCATGAGTGAGGACAAAATGCGCTGGAAAGGACCCGTGTTGATCTGGGGGCCATGTACACAGCCTGGAGAGCTATCATGAGTGACCGCTCCCGACCCAAGGTTTGGGCCGGGGTGTTACAAATGGTATCAGAGCAACCCTGCGACCGTGTGGTGATGGAGGCAGTTGTTATACGCTCCTGGAGGCAGTTGTTATACGCTCCAGTGTGATCACCCACCTAGCGGGGGAGGATTCTGGGTTAGCGGTTATGCTCCCAGGCGCAACGAGGACGTTGCGTTCTTCAAGTGGGGGTGATTGTAACACCCCACGTTATTTGAAGAGGTCCATGGATAGGCTTAAATGACTAGTGCT
Source organism: Heliosperma pusillum (assembly GCA_022085475.1). Taxonomy (NCBI): domain Eukaryota; kingdom Viridiplantae; phylum Streptophyta; class Magnoliopsida; order Caryophyllales; family Caryophyllaceae; genus Heliosperma; species Heliosperma pusillum. The sequence continues at coordinate 8,880 of JAIUZE010024880.1, read as the reverse complement.
TAAAGGGATTGAAAGTACTACTCATATCAACAAAGTGCACTTTCTTTTCTGGTCATCCATGCAAAAAAACTCAAAAGTTAAGCGTGCTTGACTGAGAGTAGTCTTAGGATGGGTGACCTCCTGGGAAGGTTCCCGGGATGTGCATGAGTGAGGACAAAATGCGCTGGAAAGGACCCGTGTTGATCTGTGGGCCATGTACACAGCCTGGAGAGCTATCATGAGTGACCGCTCCCGACCCAAGGTTTGGGCCGGGGTGTTACACTCGTGGTATAGACTCGAGTTACAAAGTGACTATTGACTGTACTAGGAACTTATGCCTGTCTCTAGATATATTGCCCTTTCTTGTTTGATGATTCTATGAAACATAGAAGGTGAGATGCAAGCCGGCTATGGTTGATAGAGTTTGGATTCCAGTATGATATGTGACTCACATGATAGTGTAGCTTGAGTTGGTCTAGTATTCACATACTAGGACTATATGTTATTTATATTGAATTTCACATGAAAAGCTTGATGGTTTAGCCTTTAAATGGGCTATGTATTATATTTGCTCATATTGATATGCTTTCATGTTATATTAACATGACATTTCGTGGCTGGGAGAACTCGGAGTTACTCCCCACTGACTGTGGCTTTCGTGTTTGTATAAAATGCGATTGACAGGTAGGTGATGCTTATATGGGGTACACGGACGAGCTAGCGAGCAAAGTAACCTTGGAACTTAGATTGGTTCCCATGTTGTAGTGACATGTATGTCACACTTTTAGAGACATATGTCTCCCTCTGTACATTTGTTTTGTATCATTTTGTTCTCCGCTATTTATAGCGATGGTTATGTAAATAAGTTTGTTTAGACCTTGCATGTTTTGACACCTTCTATTAGGATATCTTTATAACAGGTTCAGGTTTTAAAAATTATAGGTTTTTACTCAAATGAACCTATTACAAACATATCCATGCAGTTTTTATTTAGAAATTACGTGTTTAATTTTTCCGCGATTTTTGAGGGTGTCACATGGTGTCATTGCATGTAGCGTACTAGCTTGACTTTTGATTATAGATCTCTTTCCGCCTCTTTCGTGAAGGTTGACCGAATTTGGGGTACTCGGCGTCTATGATTGACCGAGTCTTGGATGTGGAACGTCTTACCACATGTCGAATCGGAAAAAGTCTTATCCCTAGAGTCGGGCCAGGTTTAGACTCGGAACCGTTATTATTATCGTCGTCCTACGAGAGGATATAGGTTTGTGTGTAAGAAACGTCTATCGTACATGATTCCGGGAAAGGAGGAAACGTATTAGCCCGTGAAACTGTTTGGTCTGGGTATTGAGTATACGAAACGTATTATCGTATACGGTTCAGGGAAACGTCTTATCCTGTGGACTTCCATTGGGCGACTTGTCTTGCTATTTGTACATGATGCTAGTGGCGCGCCATTTAACCGTGGAGAGTGTGTCATATTCATATGATTTGATAGTCGTTTGTAAGTTGAAATATTACGTGGAACATTGGTTGGACTCTTGCATGAATAGTTGATGAAGTGGTTTATATGATCGAGTTTCTATTGATAAGTATATACCGCTAACGGTGAGATGCAAGCCCTAGTGAGCGTATTCGGTTGCCTAAGAGTGTCTTCTCCGAGTCTTTGAATAACATGATGGATTCGGATTTGTATTCCATATGCTCTTATCATTATTTATCGTATTGCCTATCTATTCTTATCGTAACTCACATGTATATCTGTATATGCATGATTTTACTTTGTATTTCCTTATATGTACGTTTAAGGTGATATGGCTGGGAGAACCCGGAGTTACATCCCCACTGACGGTTGGCCTCAGGTTTTTTCATGGGATGAACAGGTTGCTTGCTTGGATGGCTTTTTGATTTGACTATTTGTGGGATTCGGGGTTGTGAGCGTAGCGGGCGTTCCTATTTGCCCCTTTGTGTTGGAGAGTGAGTGTCCTCAAAAATGGTGCGATCATATAATTAAATCTCAATGATAAGAATACAAATAGATGATGAATATTATAGTAAACTGGTCAACATTAATCGGTAATGATTGGCTCAATTTAGTTTGACGTTACTGTCGTATGACGGTGGTGATCAGTTGATCCCTTGAGGTCACACCTAAAGGACAATCCCCTAATCATGTACATTAATTAATTGTATAATGATACAGATTAATTAATCCCTTAAATTGAACCAAGTTTAAATTGTAAGTGAGAAAAATATATCTTATTGTAATATGATTAAATAAGATTCATTTTAGTAATTTAATTGTTATATTACTAAGAATGCATTAGGTTTATGAAACATTTGAGATAAGTTAATTTGGTTAATTATAATTACAAATTGTTGTAGATTATTTTAACCAAATATGAGAGGACCCATTTTATTTACATGTAATTATAAAATGTGACATAAAATGTTAAGTCTAATTTATTTGTTATGAAATTGCATTTAAATTGGTTAAATGTACATTTATAAGCCTAATTATATGTTACATGTCACATGTCACACTTGTGACAAATGACAAATTGCAAAAATAAAATGGACACCCATTTTATATGGGTGCACCGGTTTTATGGTGATGATGGGTAGGGTTTTAGTTTGTAATTTTATTCTAATTGAGAATTAGAACAAATGATTACTACAATGACCCATACACTCAACCTAACATTGTTAAGAACAATGTGAAAATGACAACACCCCACCCATGTGGGTGTGTGTGTGACCGGCTATAGCAAGCCATTATAGGGCCTGTTTTTCTCTTATATATTCCATACACTATCTCACAAAATCATTCATGCAAAAATCTCTACTTCTCTCTAACTTCTCACTAAAGCTTAAGAAGTTCTATTTCTAGTGTTCTTATTTTCTAGTAACATTACTAGTGTAGTAATAAGAGGTTATTAGATTATTTTTAAGGGAGACTACCATAATATACTAGTGTAGTATCTTTTAGTAGTGATTAAGGGTAGTCTTGGGTGCATCTAATAGGAGTGTTCTAACACTTAGAACTTGGAAGTTCATCCCTAACATTATAAGCTCAAGAACAAAGTAGGAAGGAGTCCTATTTTGTGCCCATATTTGTCATAAGATCAATGTAAGAAAAAGTTCTTCTTATCTTTGTCTTATTTTGTTATGCATGCATAAGATTTATTTAGTTTAAGAGTAAACTAAATGTATAATGATATTAGAAGTGTCTAATATTGAGTTTAAGAAACTTACAAGTGGTATCAGAGCCAAGGTTGTTGCATGCATAATCGATTTATAGTTTTTTCGGGTTATGGTAACTTAAAGAAAACTAGTAATTTGTGTTTTATAAGATAAAATCACAAAGTTATTTGCATGTCAATATATTCTGGTCCTAATATGATTTTAGGTCATTTTGATGATTTATGGAAATTTATAGTGCTCAAATATGATTTATAGTATTTTTATTACATTTTAATGAGTAAAATGATGTTTAAAATGCTAAAAATAGTTAGACTTACCTTCTGACCTTGAAATGTTTACACAATATCACACATGCATTGTACTTAATGTATGTAAAATTTCGTATGAAGTGGACATATTTCGTGTGATTTATTATTTTTATATGATAAAATGAAATAAATAAAGGTCAAATGGTTAAAAATACTTCCGCTTTGAATCTGACTATGAAATTTTAGTATGTTGTCACATGCATGTTTTCCTGTCAGACTGGAAAATTTCAGACTGATATGATTTGTCTTACATGATTTATGGATTTTTAATGTAAAAATGGCATAAATAGTGACTAATTTAACAAATATACTTCCGCTTTGAATCTGACCATGAAATTTTAGTATGTTGTCACATGCATGTTTTCCTGTCAGAATGAAAACTTTCAGACTAGTGTGACTTGTCTTGCATGATTTATGAATTTTTAATGTAAAAATGGCATAAATAGTGACTATTTTAGCAAATATAGCTAAAATAATTTTCATGTCAAGAGAAAATTGTTCCTGGTTGCATAAATGTCATACATTTCAGATCTAAAGTTTAAAATTTAATATGATTAATTTTTGCATGCTTTATGTATTTTATTTGATAAAACCGATAAAGCGCAACCATTTTTCTCTAAACCGATTTGAAATTTTTAAACCATGATTTTTGACATTATGAGTGTCATGGAAATGTTCCAGAATGTACAAAAAATTTAAATTCAAATTTTGAAATTATTGTAATTAAATTTGGATTTATTTGATTAAAATATGATTTTAAAGTCTAATTATGAGCAATTATACAACAAGTTGAATTATTGTCAAAAATTGAGTAATGACTAATTTTTGAGGCCTAAATGAGTTGGGATAATTAACTTGGACTTAAATATGATTTAAGTATTGTTTGGTGATTTTAAAATGTTATTATCACGCATTTCCGTAAAACCGGGTTATATTCGATATAAACCGTTAATTAGTGCGATTTGGCATTTAACATGAGCATGTTTTATACATATTATAATGCTGCATTTTTATTTATGAATGTCATATTTTCAATTTATGAATGTCATATTTTCAATTTATGAATGTCATATTTTGGTTTATGTAATTTGGAATTATGTAATTTTTCCTTGTATGGCCTTAGTTTTAATCGATATTTCCCGAAATGTAAGGGAATATTGATTCGGTTGTAATTTAATGTGATCTTGTATCACTTTTATTGTATTATTTTATTTTACAAATTTATAATAGGAAATTATTGTAATTTTATTATATATTTTGTAACTAATTGTAAAACCGGAGTTTCCCCAAAGACGGTGCCATTCGGAAAGGAGTTCCGAGAGAGACGGTGACCTAGGGAGGCGTGCTTATGAAGTTCAAGGGACCAAAGGAGTTGGTTTCCGAACTTGTAATAGATTATATGATTTTCTATTCTAGGAGAGGCCATACTAGGAGTTTTATTTTTATGTTTGCATTTTTATTTAATTTGTTTGCATGCATTGCCAAATCGCCATAACATGACATGCATTTTCATCGAGTATTCGACCGTGTCAATTAAAATTATCGTTAATTCATCGATTTAGTTCACTTAAACGAGATAGATAATAAATTGACAAGACCTCTCATAATAAATAATTGAGATCAAGCCTTACCAAATGTTAGAACCCATGAATCCCAATTTCGCAAGGAAGTAGGCTCGGCTCACCGGGGTGCTAAACTTGTTACGTCGGGTAAGTGGGGTAATAAATGTTATTATTTCGAAATTTGGATTGAGCTCAACGGAAGTATTCGCGACCGTAGCCGCATGTGTTCCGGGCTTAAGATAAATATTAAAGTAATATTATCGACCGAGAGTTCTAATGTAGAATCGATTAAAGAGTTAATCCACCGAATTATGTTAATAAGGGATCAATCGGCTTACCGTGCCCAAGTTGATATGAATTTGGATCTCGGAATCATTTATATTAGTTGGGTAGAGGTCACTATTTAAATGTTAAAACTTTTTTAAAATGTTTACAAGTATATAAAATGATAAATGTTGACATTTCCTTTATGTCTTTTAAATTTTGTAGTTAATATTATTTATTCGCAATGGCAAATGCTAATTCATCCACCACCATCTATGCTCCAACTCTCACGAATGTCTCGTGGCTTCGATCCTTCATGGATCGATGCAAGTTAGAAAAGAATGACGCTATTTTTACCAATTCGAATATGCAACTCCGCTTGGCCGCGGCGGGTGACGACAGGTTTCGTTACCTTGCCAAGGCCTCTCCCACCGCACCTAATGAAAGGTCAACCGCCACGCAAGGCGAGCCTATGAGGCTAGCCACAAAGAGTCTGCCGCGATAAAAAACGTTTTGATCTTCTCGTTGGAGGCCGATCTTCAAGGGAGTGCCATAAGATGAGCACGGCCTATGAGATCTATGCCAAGCTTGTGGCCATGTTTTTTCACAAGCTCCTAGGATTTTACAATATAAGACGTCTTCCACATTATTCAACATGAACCTAAAAGAGGACCAAAAGTTAGCCCTCATGTACTCAAATTGATTGAGCATGTTGAGACTCTTAAATTGCAAGGGGTGACCATTACCGAACAACTCGTTATCGACCGAGTCTAACATTCCTTGGGGAAAATCAAAGCATATGTGAAGTTTAGGGTAAACTACAATATGCATAACATGAACAACCTCTCTTCATGAATTGCACAAGATGCTCGTGCAAGCCGAGAGAGACATGGGCTAAATGTTAGCACTTCCAAGGATGTGCTCCATATTAATATAAGGAGCAAGGGGAAGTTCAAGTAAAATGGTAGTAAGGGGAAGAAGCCCTCCACCTTCAAGGGAAAGGGGTAAAGCTATTAAGAATAGCTCTCCCATGCCAAAGAAGGGTGCCTCCAATAAGGAAAAATGCCATTATTGTAATGACATAGGGCATTGAAAGAGGAATTGCTATAAGTATCTTGGAGATCTTAAAACTGGAAAGGTTGTTCCAGTAGGTAAAAATTTATCCCTATCGTTTATGTTATGATCTCAACTTTGGTATATAGATACGAGTTGTGACTTTTACCCTATTTAATTGTAATTAGGGCATCCTAGCAAGGATAAAGGCAAGGACAAGAAAGCCTAAGAAGGCTCTTCAAGGGAAGCTAAGGTAGCCACCCATGATTGAAGACCTATGGAAGTTTGGTCTCATTTTGAATTGTCAAATTTTTGGGATGTATTTTGAGACATTGTTTTTAGAACTTTTATAATTTCCTTGTTTGACATGGAAATTTGTTCAATTCCTTTTATAGACATTGGTTGTAATTGGATTTTGTGACTTGGTTTTCAACCCAAGTCATTCGGTTTGTTGAAACTTTTTAGTTCTAAAAACTTGTCATCATACTATACTTGCACAAATAACATAAATTATATCGACTCAAATTGATCATATTAGTATTATGATGATTGGATCATTATAATAAAAGGTTAAGAATTCGATTCTCACTTTGAAAGATCAATTGATAAGTCAAAATTGAGTTATTGAACTCAAAGTAGGGAGTCTACCAAACCAATTGGTCACACCACTTGTAAAGATTGTAATTGACATGAATATGAGTTCACCTCTTTAGCTCTTATAGAACTAGTCTATGTTGACGCTAAGATTCGATGTCTTTACAAAGAAGTCTTTAGTAGATCACTTAAGGTCATGTTGTGATACTTCTACCTCACTTACAAGTATGAGTACAAAATTGTTTGTGGCTCATAAGGCTATCTTTAAAGAAAATAGTTGTATTTTTCTAAAGATAGAGTGGGAGAAAATAAGCCACAACGAAAACCTAGTTAGGAACTAGTGAGAAAACCAAAAGAAAATGTTCTTGAAATAATAAGATTATGATCTATGAAGTGGAAGTACCTAGAAATTTTAAGTTTGATTTTCTAACATAAGAGACTTATGAAATCAAATCAATATATGCAAAGAAAATGTTTTATTTGGAGTTGTCCAATTGTGGTTGCATGGATAGACATGTAGATGTCTACAAAAGCTAAGTTAATGCGTAACTATGCTTAGATCCAAATCATCAGTGAAATACCTCATAATAAGTGTGTGCAAGATACACATCAAAACAACATGTCCAAATAGGGATTTGGAATAGGATGTGTACATGACACAAGCCTATTGTATGTATATACCTAGAGGTAATGATGATCTTTTCTATTATAAGATAGAAAAAGGGTTTCACTCGAATTGTCGAAAAGTCATGTATAGACATGAAATTCAGTGGGAGTTAAAGTCATGTATAGACATGAAGTTAAGTGGGAGTTTAAGTTATCATGTAAAGACATGAAGTTCAGTGGGAGAAATTGTTTTCCACGTGAATGACATTTCACTCATTAAGAGTGACATATTCATATTACCTTTTTTTTGAAAGGAGTGATTGGATTTTAATGTTGGATGAAAGAGGGCAACGTGTATACTGAAATCAAAATCTTTTGTGGAATAGAAGATTTTAGCTGGGCATTTAAAAGGTATCTTATGTCAATAAGATCCTTAATCTATTCAACAAGTTAAATAGGTTGTTTATGTTGATAAAAGTGGGATCACTATGAAAGGGTCATAGTCATCCACTGAACCTAAGAGTTGTTGATCACATGATATCGATCATGTGTGCCATAACATGCACATACCTAAATAAATTGTATGCTAGGAGCATGACAAGCCCATATCAAATCAATCCAGATGAGTGTCATTGAATAGCCTACAAGAACATCCATAGAGTTCTCGAGGAGAACTAAGGATACATTCTTGTGTTTGGTAGAGAAAATTTGACAATGTGGTAAAGGTTACACAAACCCAAATTTCCAAAATTATAAAAGGATTTATCGAAATCCTAGGCGTACTTTTGTTATAAAAGAAGCGAATAACTAAAAGGATGATTGAAGAGTCAATCATTATAAATTCTACAAATAGAGACGTAGTACATTATGATGAGAATAAGGTGGCTTACAAGGAGCTAATGGTAGCTCATTTCACCTTAATACCTATCAGTTATCATGATAACGAGTGGGAGTATCTTTCAAGTTAAAGAGCCCAACACTAGATAAGAGATCTAGACATGTACGTAGATGAATTCATGTTATTAGGAATAACGTTGGATGGAAGGAAAAAGCAACTCACAAGGTTGGAATAAATGAATATATGATATATTCACTACCCAAGCCTTTATTGCATTTAATAAGATCGTCGTGAATTGTCATAGACGAAATAAACTTTAGATTATATGATATGAAGCAATAACATTGTGTTGATTGTTCATATATGATAATCACATTTATCGTTTGAGTTTTTAAAAAAAAAAACTTGTTTTGTGCTTTGTTATATCCAAATGGATTGTAGAGACAATTTTGGACTCCATTAAAATGGACTG
>JAIUZE010024878.1:0-10268 GCA_022085475.1 Heliosperma pusillum | reverse complement strand
AGTTGAATGTATGGAAAGTAAATCCGTTGACCGAGTAACGATTCCACGTTTTCACCTCTCGTGAAGGACCAAAGGCCAAAGTCCTTATCAAATCATCTTGGATATTTAACTCAATTACATGGTTCCGAAACCATGCTGCAAATTGATCCTCATGGTTACTCCAAACATCATCTCTATTCACATTAGGATGGGCTTTAATGAAATCATTCACAAACTCCGTTTCATATGATTCCAAAATCTCACAATTATAAAGAACGTAAAGGTGAGCACGATCATATTCTTTGTCATCCAAATATCTTGTTCCCCCAATTGATGAACAACCCTCATCATCATGCATTTGGAAAAACTCGGGTAAACTTGTCTCAAGTTCATCCGCTTTATCAACACTCAAGTGTTTTGCTTTGGTTTCAATATGTTTTTCAAAGTAAAGAGAGCAAAAATTTGCAATCTCTTCCGTTAAATACGCATTACATATTGAACCTTCAACCCGAGCTTTGTTACCAATTTTCTTCTTCACGGGATTAAGAAACCTATTCAATAATTGATGGGATTAATAGTTGTTAAGACTAGTGTAAAAATATTAAATCAATTAAAGAGATAGTACGATAATAATTATAATTTAATTACTACTTAGTGATCTTACCTTTCAAATGGATACATCCACCTATATGGGACAGGGCCTCCAACTTTGGCTTCGTAAGGCAAATGTATCGGTACATGCTCCATGGAATTAAAAAATGATGGAGGAAATATCATCTCGAACTTACACAATATCTCTGGTATGTGCTCCTCAAGACGAATCATGTCATCAACACATATTGAAGACGAACATAAATCTCGAAAAAATTGACTTATCTCAACAATTGCATTCCACACAGGAGTGGGGAGGAGATGTCTCAAAGATACAGGTAATAATCGTTCCATGAATATATGACAATCATGACTTTTCAAGCCTTGCAACTTTAGCTCCTTCATATCAACACATCGACTAAAATCGGATGCATATCCGTCAGGAAATTTTAACTTTCTTAACCACTCACATAAGACCTTCCTTTGAGCTTTGTCAAGTGTAAAAATAGATTTTGGCAAAGACTCATCGCTACGAATGTGAAGATTGGGACGATGGAAAATTGTCTTCAAATCTTCTCTTGATTTAACAGTATCACAAGTCTTTCCCTTTACATCCATAATCGTGTGAATCAGTTGCTCAAAGAAGTTCTTTTTTATATGCATTACATCCAAATTGTGCCTAATTAACATCGTTTTCCAATAAGGAAGATCCCAAAAAATGCTTCTTTTAAACCAACCAATTTTCTTCTTCTTCAGCACCTCCGTCTCTGCTTTAGTACAATCAATAGTACGTGACAAATCACAAACCATATCCCACACCTTATCCCCCGGAAGTCGATCTACAGCATGATTGCGCTCCACTTTACCTTTTCTGAAAGCTTTTTTGTTGCTCCTAAAGGCATGCCCCTCCGGTAAGAATTGTCTATGACAATCAAACCAACTCACTTTATGGGAACAAGGAAGCGAAAATGCTTTGCTTTGGTACATGCAACAAGGACATGCCTTTTTTCCCGCGGTAGACCATCCAGATAGCATACCGTAGGCGGGAAAATCATTAATGGTCCACAACAATGAAGCTCTTAGTTGAAAATTTTGCTTTAAAGACACATCATATGTTTGCACACCTACCTCCCACAATTGTTTCAATTCTTCCACCAAAGGTTGCAAATAAACATCTAAGGCGGTTTTTGGATTATCAGGACCAGGAATAATTAGTGACAAGAAGATGAATTGTTTTTTCATACATAACCAAGGTGGTAAGTTGTATGGAGTGACCATTACGGGCCAAGAAGAGTACTTTCTACCAAACTGGCCAAATGGAGCAAAACCATCCGTACAAAGGCCAAGTCGCACATTACGGGGTTCCTCAGCAAAGTCGGGGTAAAGCATATCAAACCGCTTCCATTCCTCTCCATCACTCGGATGACACATCTTTCCCGGAGTACGGGGATTTTCCTTGTGCCATCTCATTTGCTCGGCAATGTTTTTGGTAGCAAACATTCTTTGAAGTCTAGGAGCTAGAGGAAAGTAAGTTACGGGATTTTCGGGTATTGGTTTCTTACTCTTTTCACCTCTCTTTTTTTCATTCTTTCCCTTTTTACCTTTCAAGACAATACTTCCCTCAATTGTCTTATATCTAGCCTTTTCACATTTACTACACTTGTCAAGTAAAGCATCATCCTTCCAAAAGAGCATACATCCATCGGGACATGCATCAATCTTGTAATGCGGAAGTTCTAGACCTTTCACTACTTTTTTGGTATTGTAGAATGATCGGGTCATGACATTATTATCGGGGATAACATCCTCAATCAAAGAAGCAATGCCATCAACACAAGTAAATGGCAAATTGTACTCACATTTCAAAGTTACTATCCTAGAGGCGGCTTCTAACAATGACATTTTGCTCCCTTCATATAATGGTTTTTCACTCGCCTTTAACATATCAAAAAAGGCTTTTGCTTGTGGGTGTGGTTCTTCTTCACTCATTGGTATATGATCATTATTGAAAATATTAGACTCAAATGCATCAACTACCATATCTCTATATGGGTTCTCATTTTGTGGGATTTGAGATTGTTCGGGAAGTGAAAAATATGATTCTCCATGAGAAATCCAATTGTAGTAGTTTGGACAAAACCCGTTTGTATAAAGATGTTCTTGAACCTCAATGTCATGTAGATATCTCATGTTTTTGCATTTAATACAAGGACACCTAAGTTTCTTTGCTACTAAATCATACTCGTCTTGTTGTCTAGCAAATTCAATAAACTCGGCAACCCCCTTTATAAATCTAGCGGTAGGACGTCTTTTCTTATCAAGTCTATCTTCGTACATCCATGTACGTTCCAACCTCTTCATTTTAATCTAAACATTAACCCACACAACAATAATTACAACAATATTGATTATCAATTATTACTAACTCTAGGAACATATCTATTATCAATAATAAACCAAACAATAATATTGTCAACATGGATACTAACTATACTAAAATTAACATATCACTAATTAAACTACTATCATTCTAATCAATAACATTATCAACATGGATACTAAACAACTATCAAACTAATACATACACACTTTAATTATAAAATCCTAACATTCTACTCCCTCCATCACAATTATTTATTTGCCTTTTGATTAAAACAACCATAAAAAATAATTTAAAGGGCAAACAAATGAATAAGACGGAGGGAATACTAACTTTCTACCATCAATAATACTCCCATTTATACTAATTTAGTCAATCAACAATCCTAACATCATCAAAAACACCAATACATTGTCAATTACAACCTCGATTAACATAATGTTAACAATTTCACAAAACCCCCAATTTATATAAACCCTAACCATCAACCTACACAAACCCTAACTAACTAACCATTAGAACTTTGTAAGCATCACAAATTATACATAAACATCATAATACTAATTAAAATCATAAAATAAACAAACAAACAAGCTAAGGAATTAGATTTAGGAGAGCAAAATCGCACCTAATTAAGGAAAAGTGACGGAAATAGAATAAGAGTCGGAGTTTGTTGGTGAGGACGGTGGTGATATCGGTATAGCTAGTGTCGTAGTGGTGGTCGGAGAGGTGGTTAAGGGTATGGAGTAGTAGTGGTGGCGATTTTGTAGAGGTGGTTAAGGTTTCGGGTGTTTTGAAGAAATTTGGGGAAGTAGAGAGTGGCGGATTAGTTTCGCGATTCTGGAATAATACACAAATTGGCGACTGAAAAGGTAGTCGCCAATTTGGCGACTGATTTCAGTCGCCAAATGGCTTATCAGTCGCCAATTTGGCTACTGAAATCAGTCGCCCGAGTTTTTTTAATTAAAATCTGAGGATTGTTTCAGTCGCCAAATTGGCGACTGAGATCAGTCGCCTTATTCTATTTTCAGTCGCTAAATTGGCGACTACTTGTATCAGTCGCCTTATAACAGTCGCCTGAAACAAGTTTTCTTGTAGTGGCATACATATATAAATATACATGTGAATTACGAGAAGGATAAATAGGCATTTCAATATATAAAGATATAGGCGTAAGAAGTACAAAACTGTAAGCATCATATTATAGACAAACTCGGGGAAGACACCCTTAGGCAACCATATACTCACTAGGGCTTGCATCTCACCGTTAGCGGCATATACTTGATAAGATAGAGACTCGACATATAAACCACGCCAAGTCATCCAACGGTCACAAGTAATCAACATATAATCATCCATCCAAACGTACGAATACGGTGACAACATCTCTCACGGTTAATGACACGCACTAGCACAATGTACATAGCAAGTATGATTAATTCGCATCCACGGGATAAACATTTCCCTGAACGCATACACGATTAACATTTCGTATATGTAAACTCAATTCCTCCCGGTAGGACGACGATAATAATACGGTCCTAGTCTAAACCTGGCCAGACTCTCGGTCAAACACAGAAGCCGAGTACCCCAAATTCGGTCAACCTTCACGAAAGAGACAGAAAGAGCACAACCATCATAAACAAGCGGTACGCTACATGCAATGACACCACCTCGCAAGTATACGACATTTGACGGTCGGGTCGATCAACGCGATGCATTCGCCTCCCAACAACGTCGTCATATCCCCACTAAAACATGCATATAAGCATTAAGGATACATCTCCTCCTTCCGACATTCCAGTCTAACGAGCGAGGAGGTATAGCCGGGGAATGAGAGTTCATAACACTTAACAATTAGTGCTCAAATCAAAACATAGGTAAAACTGACTCTAAGGGGGGTATATCAAAAACCGTCACAAAACATGTGATAAAGCATAATATGAATGTAACAATGATAAACACGAGACAATACGTGATTACATAAGCATTAGATCAAGTTTAAGAAGTATAATGAATAAGAAACATAGATCTCATCTCAAAACAACAAGTTTGGAAACTAATTAAAACAAGGGTCCACTTCAAACGGTTATAACTAGAGTTCTAGACATGCAAATGCATAAATTCCAAATGGAGGTGATAGCTTATTTTCTTATGGTTCCAACGGTAGATTGCACGCCCCAAACAGACAAGTATTGAAGGCGATATGACCATTTTACGGAAAAGTGTCGGACCCGCCCGTCCGGGTTGAGAGGGACCCGTCCGGGTTAGAAGTGTCCTGCTCGGGTTTAGGGCTCAAACCCGTCTGGGTTTGACTGGACCCGTTCGGGTTAGAAGTGTCCTGCTCGGGTTTGGGCTCAAACCCGTCCGGGTTGGACTGGACCCGTCCGGGTCCTATTCAATTTCGCAAGGGTTCAAGCCAAAATTCACCCAAACATCAAGTTTAAGTCAAACAAGTTCATACGAATTTGTAATTACTTAACATAAACCACATTTAATGCACTCTAAAAATATCCAATTATTTGGCAAGGTCAATTAAAGCACCTTAATGGCTCACCCCAAGTTTAAACATGATAAATAAGCATAATTAACAACTTGAATGTAACTTAGCATGAGATTAAAGAAAGATAAGCATGTGACATAAGAATGAACTACTAACACCATTCAACATGACATTAAGGCAAAGATTACATCTTTCACTAATTAGAACTACAATTAAAACATTAAAACACATTGATATCGAGTAACCCTTCACCGTTACCTTTTAGCGTCTTCAATCGATTTCTAAGTCTTCCTCCACTAGGTAGTAATCCTTATCGGGGTCTTGAAGGTCTCCACCTATACAAAGACGACGACAAAAGATGAATATAATTAACCTTTGAGAAAAAAGGAAAAATTGAAAATGAGAAAGACGGTAATTTTATTACCACACAAGGTAGAAGACGATGAGAGCGGAAGATTAAGATGAAAATAAGGAGATTTGAGTGAGGAATGGATGTGTTATGAGAAATTTGAGTTGAGAATGAAAATGGTGGTTAGGGTTTTGGTGGTTTGGTGAGGAAGAAGGTGAGTGGAAAAGTGAGTGAGGGAGTTAGGGTTATAAGGAGAATTATAAGGTGAGTGGAAAAATATGGGAAAAAGCCCAAAAGCGGCTTAAGGCGTAACTCACACGAAATTTCGAGTAAAGTCCGAATACGAACTCGGATTTGCTAAATTAGACACGGGAAACTAAGTTCTAGACTAAATCTAAAATTACGCTGAAAAGTATCCGTATAATATTTTTAAAATACAAATAGGGTACATTTGCGGGTGTTACAATCACCCCAACTTTTTAAAAAGTTTCGTCCTCGAAACTTGAGGGTAGAAAACAGAAGCATCAAAGACAAGAATCGGTTTTCAAAATCAACACGAAAGCTTTTACAAGGGAAACATTTATGAAACGAAATTCTTCTCGAAAATGGTTTAAGGAGATTTTTCATAAGTGCGAATGTGACAACCCTCGCGAATGCGGAAATAATAAACAAACAAGCATGTGAATTATATTGCGGAAATAGGTAGTTTTTAAAAACTTTTATACATGCAAGTTAAATAAAGCGAGTGTCAAAATATTACAACTAAGTGCGGAAAATAACAAAGAGACGGAGTCTCTCAAAATGTTAACAAAGAACAAGTGTTTAGCAAATAAGCTAAAATCGTCTAGAGGTTAATCTTCCAGGGACAACGCCCGCTAGCTCACACCCGAACCCCAAAATATCATATCCAAAAAGTCAATCCATGCAAGCAACCTGTTCATTCATGAAAAACATGAACGCCACAGTCAGTGGGGAGTAACTCCGGGCTCTCCCAGCCATATCACCTTTAACGTACATATAAGAAAATACAAAAGTAAAGCATGCATATATATATATACATGTGAGTTGCAATAAGAATAGATAGGCAATTCTATAGAAAATGATAAGAACATAAGAGGCACAAATCCGAATTCATCATGATATTCAAAGACTCGGGAAAGACACTCTTAGGCAATCGAATACGCTCACTAGGGCTTGCATCTCACCGTTAGCGGTATAAGATTGATAAGATTGAGACTCGACAGAAAAACCAAGTCAAGTCATGCGATGATCACAATAATTACGACATATATCACCATCACGAACCAAGACCTTGACGGGTGTCAAGTATGCAATGACCATGAATACAATCATGAAATCACGACATTCAAAGATAACGACACAAAGACGACCTTTCTCACGGTAAATGAAACGCACTAGCATCGTGTACATGGCAAGTATGATTAAAAGGCATCCACGAGATAAAGCATTTCCCGGAACGCATACACGATAAAGCATTTCGCGTATGTAGAATAATTTCCTCCTGGTAGGACGACGATAATAATACGTTCCTAGTCTAAATCTGGCCAGACTCTCGGAATAAAGCATGTTCCGATTCGACATGCGATAAAGCATTTCGCCTCCAAGACTCGGTCTTACAAAAATAAACGCCGAGTACCCCAAATTCGGTAGTCCAATTCAAGAAAAAGAGGCGGAAAGAGCTCAAGCCCATAAAAAAGCTGGTACGCTACATTGCAAATAAAACACACCTCGCAAGTACCACAACATTTGACGGCCGGGTCGATCAACGCATAGCGTTCAACTCCCAAGAACGTCGTCGTATGCCTACTAACACATGCATTTAAGCAGTAGGATACCTCTCAGTTCCGACATTCCAGCCTTACGAACGGGAAGGTAGCCAAGGGAATGAGAGTACAAAGCACAAGGCAAAATCGTGCTCAAACCGTATCATTTGTGAAAAACGAATCAAAGTGGGAACATACCAAAAACCGTCACAAAACATGTGATACAAGCGAATGAGAATATCATATATCCAAATCATGAATCAATACATGATACATAAGCATTAGACCAAGTTTAAGAAGCATAATACATAGGAAACATAGATACCTCTCCAAAACAACAAGTTTGGAAACTAACTAAAACAAAGGTTCACTTCAAACGATCACATATAGAGTTCTAGACATGATATTACAGAAATTCCAAGTTGAGGTGATAGCTTATCCTCTTACGGTTCCAAGGAATGGTCACAAGCCCAAAACAAGCAAGTAACGAAGAAGATATGATCCTTTTACGAAAAAGGGTCAATGCAGGGAAACTGCACAAGTCACGACCGTGACTTGTACTTCACGACCGTGAAATGAGGTTTCACGACCGTGAAATGAGTTTCATGACCGTGAAACACTCTGTTATGAAAAGGTAAAACATCAGCCACATTTTCACGACCGTGACTTGCATTTCACGACCGTGACTTGCATTTCACGACCGTGAAATGAGGTTTCACGACCGTGAAATGACTTTCACGACCGTGAAACACCCTAGACGGCTCCAATTTGTTCTAAACTCAACCATTATCAACTATTATCATAAATCATCATTTTACATATCAAAATCCACCAAACCACAAGTATCATCATCATCAATCATCAATTAACAACATTCATTAATCATAACATGATTCCTAAGATTACTAATCGTATTCTAATACGATTTCTAGCATATAAAGCATGTAAAAACAGGTAAGTGATACCGAGTAACCCTTCACCGTTACCTTTAAGCGTCTCTAATGATCGTCAAGCTCCTCTTCTATAAGGAAATAGTCTTTGTCGGGATCTTGGAGGTCGCCACCTACAAATAGATCGTAAAAAGATGAATAAAGTTCATCTTGAGATAGACGGAATGCTTGAAAAGCGAGAAAGACGATAATTTTATTATCAATACGGATAGAGGAAGGTACGTGATGAAGAATAAGACGAACTTACGTAAATTCTATCAAGTAACGAAGAAGATACGTCAATTCTAAGATCGATATTCAAAGAGGGAAAGTTTCTTAAGGAGGAAGGAAGGGTTTTGGTGTTTGATTTTGTGATGAATGAAAAATTAGGTTAAGGGAGGGAGTAGTGTGAGTTGTGTAGGAAAAAGTCAAAGACGGTTTCAAAGTCAAGAAAGTCAAACTCGCCTTAAGACGGGATTTTCATGAAATCTCGCAGAAATTCCAAATACGAACTCGGAAAATTCTAAATTCGAATCGGAACTTAAAATTATAAATTAAAACTTAAAATTACTGAAAAGATTTCGTAAAATATTTCTACTAGAAAAATAGGGTACATTTCCGGGTGTTACAATCACCCCACCTTTTAAAAAGTTTCGTCCTCGAAACTTGAGGCAAAATAAAATTTTACCTTACTCGAAAAGAATCGGATATTTACTACGCATAGAAGCTTCAGTTTCCCAAGTCTCTTCTTCGACATTAGCACTTCTCCACAAGATTTTCACCAACGGAACTACTTTACTTCTCAACTTCCTATCCTTACGATCTAAGATACGGATCGGCTTTTCTTCAAAAGATAGATTCGGTTCAAGCTCGGGCAATTCCTTTTGAAATACATGGCTTGGATCACTAACATACTTTCTCAATTGAGAAACATGAAAAACATCATGAACCTTAGCTAAATTCGGCGGCAAATCCAACTTATAAGCAACGGCACCAATCCTTTCCACAATATCAAAGGGTCCAATGTATTTCGGGCTCAATTTACCCTTAACACCAAACCTTTTAACACCCTTCATTGGAGATACCTTCAAGAATACTTTATCACCCACTTCAAACTCTAACGGCCTTCTTCGGATATCGGCATAAGACTTTTGACGGTCTTGAGCGGCTTTCATTCTATCTCGAATGACCTTCACATTATCAATGGTCTCAACAAGAACATCGGGGCCTAAATCACGATTGTCACTCAATTGATTCCAACAAATCGGACTCCGACATTTCCTTCAATAAAGAGCTTCATATGGAGCCATCTTAATCGATGCATGATAACTATTATTGTAAGAAAACTCCACCAACGAAAACTCCACCAACGGTAAACTTTTTACCCAACTAGACTGGAAGTCAAGAGCACAAGCCCTAAGCAAATTTCTTAAAGTTCTGAGAATAGTCCTCTCAGTCTGACCATCCGTAGCGGCATGAAAAGCAGTACTCATCAACAACTTACTACCCATGGCCTCTTGCAAAGCTTTCCAAAATCTCGCACAGAATCTCGGATCTCGGTCGGATATAATCTCCAAAGGAACACCATGGTATCTAACAATTTCATCCACATAAGCTTTTGCTAAACGATCCAAATTCCAAGTTTCTTTGATCGGAATGAATTTAGCACACTTGGTCAATCGATCAACAACAACCCAAACGGCATCTTTACCTCCAACGGTCTTCGACAAAGCCATAACAAAGTCCATCGAAA
>JAIUZE010024877.1:0-11270 GCA_022085475.1 Heliosperma pusillum | reverse complement strand
CCCACACGGGATTTAGGAACGATCAAAACCAACATGTTATCAACAAAAAAAATCCTCATTTATCATCACAAACCATAAATTCTCATATCAATTAACAACTAACAACATCCATTAACAACAACACAAGTCCTAAGCATACTAACCATAATCTAAATACGATTACTAGCCTAGAAAACATATAAAACACGTAAATGATATCGAGTAACCCTTCACCGTTACCTTTACGCGTCTTTAATCGATTTCTAAGCCTTCCTCAACTAGCTAGAATTCCTTAACGGGGTCTTGGAGGTCACCGCCTACAATTAGATGATAAAAGATGAATATAATTCACCTTTGAGAAAGACGGATAAATTAAAAAGCGAGAAAGACGGTAATTTTATTACCAATTAATATAGAGGAAGATAAGAGGGGAAGAATAAGACAAACTTACGTGAATTTGAGCGAGAAATGAAGGAGATATGACGATTCTAAGCTTGGATCAAAAATGGAGGCAAGGGTTTTGGGTTTCTTAGAGAAGAAGGAAAGTTTGAGTTGTGTTGTGTTTGTGTGAGGGAGTTAGGGTTTAGGAGGGAGTATATGAGGGAAAAAGTAAAAGAAAGTCAAATACGACTTAAGACGGGATTTACCTGAAATCTCGTGAAACATCCAAATACGAACTCGGAAATTCTAAATTCGACTCGAAAAATTAAATTCCAAAATAAAACTAAAATTCGCTGAAAATTATCCATAAAATATTTTTACTATAAAAATAGGGTACATTTGCGGGTGTTGCAGAGGGTGTCCCCGATTGGGTTGCTCTTTTTCTGAAATCTTGTTTACAATTGGGTACTAAGAAGGGAACTAGGATTGGTGGTGGGGGTTTGGTGACTTTGATAATGAAACATTTGAAGATAGATGTGGGGGATGATGAAGTGCCTTTGATGGATAGCTATCTTTTGGATATTCCTTGTTTGATCCAAGCTAAGTTGCTACGGCCTCGGTTGGTAGAGGGTACTTACTTTTGGTGTTGGGGTCCCAAGAATGATCCTTATTTGAAAATGCCTCCTTCGGAGGACGAGCCTTTTACTTATGGGGAAGTGACGGAGGATTTCTTTGTTAGCCCCGATCCTGATCTTGATCCTTTAATGGATGGAGAAGATGGAAGTGAAGATGAGGGATCCGACGAGCTTAGTAGGGGTAGTAAGTCTAATGAAGATGCGGAGGGTAATGGTGATGGTGATGGTGATAGAAGTGGTAAAGATACTACGACTACACGGTCGGTTGCTACTACTTTCGTGGCTACTTATGATCAAGTTTGGATGAAAGAGGTTGATACTTGGAGGAAGGAGGTGGATGCTAGGCAAGTTAGGACCGATGATAAGTTCGCCGCACTTTCTAATATGCTTTTGGAGACACATGAGCTTGTTCGGTCTTTGAATAGTAAGTGGGATGACTTTGCTAAAACACGGGAACTTAGGGAGGCGGATCATGCTTCTAAGAGTGATGGTACCGGAGATCCCTCCGGTCCTTGAAGTCCTTTGGTATGTTTTTCTTTCTCTTTTCCATGTCTTACTTTTTGTTGTTCCTCCCATTGAGGGCAATGTGAAGATTAAGCGTGGGGGAAGGAATTCCATGTTGTATATATTTTATTTTGTCAAAAAAAAAAATGAAAAAAAAAACCCGGCTAATTGAAAACCCGCAAGGGCGGGCGCCTAGGCAAGATTGGGTGAAATGGCCGAGGACGGAGTGAAAACCCGAAAGGGCACTCCGGGTAAAATGAAGAATTGAGATGCGTGCCATGAGAGTAGTTTAAAGAATAAAAGCTAGATCAAAAACCCGCAAGGGCGGGCGATCTAGGCAAAATGAGAAAATAGGAAAAAAAAAAAAAAAAGTTACTTGATTACTTGATCTACCTTGGAGTTGGCGACATAAGGAGGTTTGAAGGGTGGTTCAGGATTTAATCATTTGAAGTAATAAGGGGGGTTGGGTGGTGAAGTGTGATGAGTTAAAATACATTGTGTCTTTGTGTTTTGACCTATCGGTTGGCTTAGATGTTGTTTGGTTGGGAACTTGGGTAACTTGGTCATTATTTTAGGATTTGGACGTGCACTTTGTTGAGACCATGTACCTACTCGGGAGGGTTGAGTATTGAGAGATGGTTGGAGTAGTGGTGATTAGTTGTGGTGTTTAGAGTTGGAGCAAGTTACTCACGTTTCGCTATATAGACCTTGGTGTGGGTTCTCTTTGATTTATCCTTGAGTTTTACTCGAGGACGAGTAAAGGTCTAAGCGTGGGAGAGTTTGATTAGTCTAGTTTAGTAGGGGTTAATAAAGTTATTTTGATGATTAAATGATGGGTTAAGAAGCATATTTGGGGATTTTAGTGCTTATGTCTTGAGTGTTGGTTTGGCAATGAGCTTGTGTGTTTTGATGAGGTAATTGGATTGATTTCTTGCTATGAGTGGAGAAGGGCTTCTTTAGAGGTTAGTATTGGGCTAAGGATATCATGAGAGTGTTGATTTTGAAGCAAGTCAAAGCCCAAAACAATGAGTCAAAATGCGTAAAAGAGAAGAAAAGCAGGCTGCGAGGAGCGGCTAGCTGCGAGGAGCGGCTAGAGGCTAGCTGCGTGGAGAGGCTGAGCATTGGATTCCGACGACTCTTCTAATTCTTCTTTAATTCAGCCATTATGCTCATACTTTATGAGGTTTTATGAGGTTTTATGGGGATTTATGAAGATGCTTTTTGAAGACTTATAAAAGGAGGGATTGTTGATCACTTTAGATATATCTTCTCCCATCTTTTAATCATCATAATACATAGAGAATACTTTAAATTTCTAGTTTGTTTTAGTTATTTTGTATGGAAGGCTAAGTTCTACATCTTGGAACAAGTTCTTGAAGCCAAGTTAGTTTGAATTGTAAGACTCTTATTCTATTTCTATTTCATTATTAGAGTATCAAATTTAGTTTGCATTATTGTTGGTTTGTTAATTATGCACCTAGAATGATCAACTAGTTGTCATAAGTTAATTAACCATTGCTAGATTAGATGAATGAATCTTTTGTTTGTTTATCTATTCCATTGTAGCAATTATAATTCATCAATTCGTATGCTTTTCATCATCGTTGAGTTATAAAAGACTAAATTTGTATGAACCAAAGTGAAGCAACGCTTGTTTTCTTCATTCGTTTATCTTTGCTAAATTCCATCGCTTTAATCTACAATCTCGATACAATTGAGCGCTTGACTAAATTGACGATATTGTAAGGACTATTTGTTTACGCTTGTAACTAATAATTATTCATAAGTGGAATTAGAAGTCAACAACTTCATAGCAAATTACTCAATATTGAAATAAAGTAGAAGAGTCAATGATCAATTCATAACTTATTGGTGGAAATTACTTGGTCCAAGAATCATTCTCATATTTGTTAAACACTTTCAATTATTATATTGTCTTTATAATTCATTTCATTTTTTTTGCTTTAGTAAACTTAGAACATCAACATATAAAAACCCCCCATTTAGTTACTTGCTTTTGCACACGTTTAATATACAAAACACCTTCCTTGTGGGATCGACCACTACTTACACTTACTATTAGTTTGCGTTTGTAGTAGTTAAAAATACTAATTTGGAGACTCGCGACAAGTCTAGCCAGGCGCCGTTGCCCGGGAAGTAACGGTTGATATTAGTTAATTTTAGATTAGTTTAGACTACGTTTTTTTCCCATTTCAAATGTTATTTTATCTTGGTTTTCCACAATATGAAGATGAGGAATTTGGGGCTTACCTTGATAGACTTAAACAGTTCCTTGAATCATTGAATTGTTGGAGCTAGTGTCCTCCATAGTTAGTGTGATAACGTATATAAATCTCTTACAGGTTCTCAGGGTATACTTAGTATTCTTATCAGTTGATTAACGTTTTTCGATAACGGTTGGCTTGCTAGAGGTTTGACGTTATTGTCATTTTATTGGCGGTGATCAACTGGTCCCTAAAAGTCACACCTAAAGGATGTGTTTGAGAGATATGATTATATGATTAATATAATCATATTGATGCCTTATATGACCAAAAGGTTAGTCGATGTATATGACTAAAAGGTTAGTCAATGTAATGATGATACGATTATTTAATACGATTAAATAATACTAGCTGAGACGAATTAAATGTTAATTCGTAATAGAATATAAACTGTTATATCTAATTAATGTATATAATGTAATTATTTAATACGATTAAATAATGTAAACTTAAACGAATTAAATGTTAATTCGTAATTAAATATAAACTGTTATATTTAATTAGCAAATTATAAATATACGATATTTATAATTGACGTTTTTATTATACGATGTTGTCATAATAAATGATGTCAGACCGGTATTTATAAATCGACTACTAAATGTTGTATGGACTTATTAATATGTGAAAAATGACAATAATAATACATACACATATTATACATTAAATAAATAAAAGAGGGAAGACTCCTATCTTGACTCCACTACCTAAAACAAGTAGAAGAAAAAGAGGGAATACTCCTCCCTCTACTCTACTACTAGTTGGACGGTCCAAATAGGAGAGGAGGAGAGTTTTATATAAACTCTTCTTCTCTACTTTCTCATGATCACAATTACTTTCACAAAAATTAGCATTAATTTTTGGTGTTTATTCTAGCACAAGAAAAGGCCTTTCTCAGAACATCTTGGGTGCAACAATTAGGAGAATATTGATCTCGATATTTGTTCTTAGGCCATATTGCTAGGACCAAAGGTTTATTCTAATCTTTATGCTTTTCGATAATGACTCGTATTTCATATATTATAATTTCGTTATAATTCTTAAATTTCATGTGTGAAATATACCGACATTTCCCACAAGTGGTATAAGAGCCAAGGCTACGAAATTATTTTATATGATTTTTCATAAATGATGAAATATATTAAATTAAAATTTTTCAGAAAATTTTTTTATTGTTTCGGCTGAATTTTTTTTCGGCTGTATTTTTTTTTTTCCGGCTGTTTTTTTTATTTTTTATTTTTTTTATTCTTGTTTTTTATTAGAATTTATTGATATTGTTGTTTTAATATGTTAAGATGACAATATGATAAATTTGTAGATGTTTTAATTTAATAAGGATTAAATTAAAATGTAAATGGAAATTGTTTTGAATGTTTATGAACATTTATTTTTGCTATATATTTTCGGTATACATGATGTTAAATTATTGTTTTGCATCATGATTCATTATTTTAATGATGTTCAAATCAATTATGATTAGTCAAATATTAAGATAATCGATTTAATCATGATTTAGATATTCATTTAAAATGTTAAATTGAATCATCTAGTTTGTATCAATGTTTAATAATGATTAAATGTTGATAATTGTACCGATCTTGTAATATTAGCAACATCAAATTAAAGTATGAATTAAAAAAAAAAAAAAAACAGGCCGTGGTTATTTTGTTTCGGATTATTTTGTTTTTTTTTTATTTGGCCGAATGTTTTTATTTATGCATTATATTGATAATGTATGATTGTTGTTGTGAAAAAGTTCACAATTATTGGATACCCAATTATTTTAAAATGGTTTAAAATAATGTTGGATTAATTCATATTATACGATAATATGAATTAAAATTGGATTATGTTTGATTGGAATTATTGTGAGTAATTAAGGAATTGTCACATAATTTTGATCATTTTAAATTAGGTGGTTTGGATAAATTACTCTACATAATTAAGGAATTATGTCTTGAATGACTAATTTATTGTTGATGCATTTTATTTTGTTGAATGATTTGTTGAATGGTTTATTTACGTATTTTTGCAATTGGTTGTAATTTGTATTACCTAGTGTGGCCTTAGTTGATTATGTTTTCGTAATGATGGAAACATGATCTTGATGTAATTTTGAGATCTCGAATCTCCTTTTGTTTTCTTTGAAATTATGTTTTTAAATTAGAATGTAAATAGGTTTATATTTTGTAATTTATTAAATGTAATTTGAGAAGACTAAAGATGGAGATCGGATTGCTCACTCCCGCTACATGGACCAAGATGGAACATCAAGACAAGCTTTTCGGGTCCAATTATGGATGGATTCCAAAGTTGTATTTTGTTCATTTTGGTAGATAGGCCACACTAGGACTTTGTAATTTTGCGTATTTTTCGTTCTTGTTGCTTTTCTTCACATGATAGTTAGTGCATCATATTCCGCCTAAACCAAACCACCTACTACTAAAAATGCATGAAAATTGACTCATATAGTTTGGATGTTAGTTATCATGGACATAAAGATGTCACACGAATTTTAAGCCATCATCTTAGTTTATTCATTCTCGCATGCTAGATATTCGTTCACTTAAAATGAATTAAAATAAAGTTGATAGGATCTTCCTCTAAAACCTAAAATTGAGACTAGTCTTTATAGGCCAAACTACTATGAATCCCTTCTTCGTCGGTAGGCATATAGGACCTTACTCTCCATATGACCCCTTCTACGTTGGGTAAGTAGTATGTGTTGACTTATTTTACCTCAACTTTATAATCCGAAAAGTTTCTCGTGATTATGATGGACTATAGATAAAATTTTATCGACCACGAATTCTAAAGGTAGAATTAGTCAAGAGGTTGGCTTATCAATTTACAGATAATTGAGTCTTGGGATCATTTATATAATTCTTGAGGGAGGTCAATTGTATAAATGCTTGAGTCTTCGCATTAAACAAGTTTTGCACTAGACTTAATTCATATCGATGAGTATGCTTATTATTATGTTTTTCTTCTTTTTTCCCAGTGTAGAATTCGTTTTATATTGATAATACTGCTTTAACAAATGGATGTCCATAATGATGTCCCTATGCCAAGTGCCACACTTGCACGCGAGTCCTGGCTTAAAACTTTCATGGACCACATGAATCATTCCACGCGACTGAAAAATGACGGGTCGAACTTTGCGGACTGGGAGGCAGCATTACGGAATGCATCCATTGCTGACGGCAACCTCCAGTACTTGACTGAGCCAATACCGCCAAACCCAGGCCCCAATGCGAGAGCTAACGAGTCACTTGCTTATAGTGACTTCGTTATGGAAGCGGGTGCGATAAAGAACGTACTCATCTTTGCAATGGAAACCAATTTGCAAAGACGCTTCATTGCCCAAGGTGCAAATAAGATTTTCACCACGCTCACTAATGAATTCTCAAAAGCACCGAGAATCGTTACTTATGAGCATACCTGTCGCTTCTTTGAGGCGAAACTTCATAAGGGCCAACCGGTTAGCCCACACATTCTTGATATGATTAAGAATGTCGAGAAACTGGAGGAACTTGATTGCAAAATCAGTAAGAGCATAGTCATTGACCGTGTGCTTCATTCACTACATGATGGTTTTGCCCTTTTCAGGGCAAATTACTACATGAATGACATGAGGAAAAGTCTTCATGAGCTACACTCACTTCTCGTACAGACCGAGAAGGATATGAAATTGAGTGGGAGCATGAAGCAAGATGTTCTCATGATTTCCAACAAGAACAAAGGTAAGGGCAAGGCTCACGGCGACCTAAATGTAGGGAAGCCAAAGTTTAAGAAGTCAGGAAAGGGTAAGAGTGGGCCTGGTGAGACTAGTAGCTCACAAGGCAAGGCAAAGAGCAAGGACAGTGATATTGAGTGCCACCATTGCCACAAGACTGGGCATTGGAGGAGGAACTGTCCCGTGTACTGTGAGGACATAAAAGCATGCCGCGTAACTCCTGTTGGTATGTCATCTTATATTCATATGATTGAGATTAACCATGCGAGTTCCGAAACTTAGGTACTTGATACAGGTTGTGGTTCTCATCTGTGTAATCATTTGCAGGGCCTAAAAAACATCACACCTCTCGCAAAGGGTGATGTGGACCTGCGAGTCGGGAATGGAGCAAAAGTTGATGCAGTCTCAATGGGAACATACGTAATCCAACTCCCGAGTGGATTTGAGTTGTATTTATATAACTGTTACTATGTACCCATTTTATCTAAGAACATTATATCTGTTTCCGTGCTTGATAAAGACGGTTTTTCATTTTCAATAAAAGACAATAGCTGTATTTTCTCTTTGAATGAAATGATTTATGGCAAAGCAGTTTCCATGAATGGCATTTATATCTTAGATCAAACCACAGACATATTACATGTGAATAATAAGAAATTAAAGGTTGGTGACAAAGATCAAACTTATCTATGGCACTGTCGTATGGGACACATAAATGAAAAACATGTAAAGAAGCTCATTGAGAATGGGACTATCTCCCCATTTGATTACGAATCATTTGGCACGTGTGAATCATGTCTTATCGGCAAAATGACTCGAATTTCCTTCAAAGGTGTTGGAATGCGTGCTAATGACCTATTAGGACTCATACATACTGATGTATGTGGACCAATGTCAATCAACGCAAGAGACGGCTATAGATATTTTATCACTTTCACGGATGATTTGAGTAGATACGGATATGTCTACTTAATGAAGCATAAAAGTGAGTCCTTTAAACAGTTTAAGGAATTCCAGAATAAGGTTGAGAACCAACTGGGAAGAGAGATTAAAGCACTTCGATCAGATCGTGGTGGCGAATACCTTTCAAATGAGTTTGATCAACACCTTAAAGACTGTGGCATAGTATTACAGTTAACTCCACCTGGAACACCTCAATTAAATGGTGTGTCCGAACGGAGAAATCAAACATTACTTGATATGGTTCGATCCATGATGAGTCACACGGTAGTACCTGATTCACTATGGGGTTTGTTCTTTTGTCAACTGCTCTTATACTTAACCGAAATCTGTCTAAAGCTGTAGACAAGACTCCATATGAGATATGGAAGGGAACAGTCCCTAACTTGTCCTTTATTCGGGTTTGGGGCTGCGAGGCTTATGTCAAGTGGAGACACGAGGATAAGCTCGGCCCGCAATCGGTCAAGACATACTTTAGTGGTTATCCAAAAGGAAAGTTTGGTCATTACTTCTATTCGCATACCGAACATCGAGTTTTTGTTGCGGTTAGTGCAAAGTTCTTAGAGAAAGAGTTTCTCGAGAAAAAGTCAAGTAATAGAATCTTCGATCTGTCGGAGATTCAAGAACCAACAACCGAGCAACCGATGGAGGAAGATGTTCCTTCAACTTCTGCTACGGTTAATATTCCTCAGGAACCTAGGAGGTCGGGTTGAGTCTCCATTCCTCCAGACAGATACATTGGTATGGTCGAAGAGAATGATAGAGATGACATTTTACTCCTAGAGAGTAACGAACCCACTACCTATAAAGGTGCCATGACCTGTTCCGACTCTAAGCAATGGCTTGAAGCAATGCAATCCGAGATGGACTCCATGTATGAGAATGACGTATGGGGTCTGGTTGATTTGCCTGATAAGGTACGACCTCTTCAGTGCAAATGGCTTTATAAGATAAAGCATTATGTAGAATGACAACCAGACACCTATGAGGCACGACTAGTGGCAAAAGGTTTCACTCAAGTGCAAGGATTGCATTATGATGAAATCTTTGCACCCGTAGTTATGCTGCGTTCCATTCGGATAATCTTAGCGATTGCCGCTTTTCATGACTATGAAATTTGGCAGATGGATGTGAAAACCGCCTTCTTAAACGGTTATTTGGAGGAGGAATTGTACATGGTACAACCCGAAGGTTTCATTGATCCTATAAATCCGAAGAAAGTTTGCATGCTTAAGCGTTCCATTTATGGACTTCAGCAAGCATCTCGGAGTTGGAATCTTCGTTTCGACCAGGTGATAAAAGAGAATGGTTTCACTCGATCGGTCGAGGAACCACGCTTATATGTCAAGTCGAGTGGGATTAATATTGTCTTCTTGATATTGTATGTCGATGACATACTCTTGATTGGGAATGACATTCCTCTCTTATCTTCGGTAAAAGTATGGTTAAAGAACCATTTCCAGATGAAAGATCTGGGTGACTCACAACGCATATTGGGGATCCGTATCTATAGAGATAGATCACGACGGATGTTATCACTCAGTCAGGAGTCTTATATAGATAAGATTCTTGAAAGGTTTAGCATGACCAACTCCAAGAAGGGGTACCTTCCAATGATTTCTGGGATGCATTTGAGTAAAACTCAGGCACCCAAGACATCGGAAGAGGTCGAGCGCATGAGTCGTGTTCCTTATGCATCAGCCATAGGATCGATCATGTATGCTATGATATGCACACGTCCATACGTGGCATATGCATTGAGTATGACGAGTCGGTACCAAGGCAATCCAGGTGAAACACACTGGATGGCTGTTAAAAATATCCTTAAGTACTTACGAGGGACTAAGGATTGGGTATTGACTTATGGAGGAGATACTAAGCTATGCGCAATCGGTTACGCGGATGCTAGCTTCCAAACGGATCGAGATGACTCGAATTCTCAGTTTGGATTCGTCTTTACTCGTAATGGCGCTGCGGTCAGTTGGAAAAGTTCCAAACAAAGTGTTATAGCAGATTCTACAACTGAGTCCGAGTACTATGCCGCTTCGGAAGCTGCAAAGGAAGCTATATGGATGCGTCAGTTCTTACAAGGACTAACCGTAGTTCCTAGTTCGAATGACTCAATCACCATTTATTGTGATAATAGAGGTGCGATCTTCCAAGCTAAGGAGCCTAAGTCTAGCAACAAGTCTAGACATGTACTTCGGAAGGCTCACATGATCCGAGATTACGTGGAGCAAAAGGAGATAGTGATAGACAAGATTGCTTCGGATGACAACATCGCGGATCCTCTCACTAAACCGTTAAAATATGATAAGCATGAAGGGCACATTATTTCCATGGGAATTAAACGTGTTCCTGAGTTGTAGTAGTTGTTTATATGGATTAGATAAATGTCTCTTTTTCATATACTATTCATAACATCATCGTATTGTTTCATATTTTTTTTTCATGTGGATAGTACGACAACATTGAACGCCACAAAGTGAACTGAATTACATTATATTTTTTTTGGTCCGTAATCGCCCACATGAGATGATAACTCTGGCAATTATATTGTGAAGTTGATTAATGGTGGGTTCAACGAGCCATAAGTCAAACGGTTGACTGATCGATCACAGATACGAGTTATAAAGATACCTCATAGGACATCGTGACAACGTTATGGAGTCCTAAATGTTTAAAAACATTCGGTGCCAGGTCGTGGATTGGACGTCCATAGTGTTCCTAGAGTCGATTCTTTTGACTATCGACTGTCTCTTGAGATTAAGGCAGTTTTTTGGGTGACTT
>JAIUZE010024875.1:0-11425 GCA_022085475.1 Heliosperma pusillum | reverse complement strand
TTGCAGATGAGGGTGCCCTGTTGAAGGCAAACTCAACATGAGCTAGCTTCAGGTCCCAGTCCTTCAAAGATTTGCTGACCACGAACCTCAGGATCCTCCCTAGTGTTTTGTTTGTGACCTCAGTTTGGCCATCAGTCTGAGGGTGGTGGGAAGTACTGAACAATAGCCTTGTCTTCAAGAGCCTCCACAGGGTTTTCCAAAAGTAACTCATGAATTTAGTATCCCTGTCTGAGACTATTGACTTTGGAATCCCATGCAGCCTCACAATCTCCTTCAAGTAGAGCTCAGCAACACTTGCAGCATCCTCAGTCTTCTTGAAAGCTACAAAGTGAGCCATCTTGCTAAACTTGTCAACAACAACCATTACAGAATCCTTACCTCTTTGTGTTCTGGGTAGTGCAACAATAAAGTCCATGCTCACATCCTCCCAAGGTTTGTTTGGCCCTGGTAGTGGAGTGTAAGGTCCAGTCTGGAAAGAGCTCTTGGCTTGTTGACATGTGGAGCACCTCCTGAGGACAACCTGAACATCCCCTATCATCCTGGGCCAGTAGAATTGATCCTGCAGTATATCAAGTGTCTTTTGAACCCCAAAGTGTCCCCCTAGGCCTCTTGAGTGTACCTCCTTGATGAGTAGATCCCTGTAAGAACCCCTAGGAATGCATAGCTTGTTTCCTTGGAACAGGAAACTTTCCTGCAGCATGTACTTGCTCCCCTGAGCTCTTCCCTTTTTAGTTTGTGTGATCCACTCTTCAGCAAAGTCAGGGTCCTAGCTCCTTATACAATTCTTTTAGAAATTCAAACCCCAATACCCTCTGCTCCATGACTGATAGTAGGGAATGCCTTCTGGACAAGGCATCTGCCACAACATTTTGCCTTCCTTCTTTATATTTGCTAGAGAATGTGAAGGATTGTAGGAATTCCACCCATTTGGCATGCCTGTGGTTGAGCTTGTGTTGGCCACTGATGTATTTGAGTGCCTCATGATCTGAATGTAGGACAAAGGGCTTTGGCTTCAAGTAATGCCCCCAATGCATGAGTGCCCTGATGATAGCATATAACTCCTTGTCATAGGTAGAGTACTTAAGCTTTGCCCCATTCAACTTCTCACTAAAATAGGCAACTGGCTTATGACCCTGGATCAAGACTGCCCCAATGCCAACCCCACTTGCATCACACTCCACCTCAAACAGCTGATCAAAATCAGGTAGCTTAAGGATTGGAGTCTCACACATCAGTTTCTTAATCTTCTCAAAGGATTGTTGGGCATCCTCAGTCCACTGGAACTCCCCCTTCTTCAAGCATTCAGTGATGGGTGCAACAACTGAGTTGAGGTTCTTGATGAATCTTCTGTAGAATGAAGCCAACCCATGGAACCCCCTGACCTCAGTGATGGTTTTAGGAGTAGGCCATGTTTGTATTGCTGCAACCTTCTCTTGGTCAACTGATATCCCTCTCCCTGACACAATGTATCCTAGAAATGCAACCTCCTCAACCATGAAGGTACACTTCTCTAGCTTTCCATACAGCTTTTGCTCTTTCAAGATCCCAAATATTGTTTCAAGATGCCTGAGAAGCTCCCCTCTGCTGCCACTATACACTAGGATGTCATCAAAGTAAACCACAGCAAACCTGCCCAAGCAAGGCCTCAACACTTCTGTCATGAGCCTCATGAAGGTGCTTGGTGCATTGGACAGCCCAAAAGGCATCACAAGCCACTCATACAGACCATGTTTTGTCTTAAAAGCAGTCTTCCATTCATGCCCTTCTCTGAGCCTCACTTGATGGTACCCCTGCCTTAGATCAATCTTAGAAAAGACATGAGCTCCACTCAGCTCATCAAGCATGTCATCTAACCTTGGAATGGGGAACCTGTACTTGACTGTGATGTTGTTGATTGCTCTACTGTCAGTGCACATCCTCCAGGTGCCGTCCTTCTTAGGCACCAACAGAGCAGGTACATCACAAGGGCTTAAGGATTCCCTCACAAAACCCTTGCTTATAAGCTCCTCAATCTGTTTTTGCAACTCCTTGGTGGCAGTTGGATCACTTCTGTAGGCTGGCCTGTTTGGCAGCACATAACCTGGGACTAAATCAATGTGGTGCTCAATTCCTCTTAGGGGTGGTAGTCCATCTGGTTACTCCCTTGGAAAGACTTCCTTGTACCTCAAGATCAAAGGTTCAACCTCTGCTGGCAACTTGGAGCCTTCCCCTTCTGCAACTTCCTTAGACAGCAAGATGATTACAGGTTGTGCTTGCTTCATTTCCTTAACCATGGCTGCCTCTGATAAGAACAGTACTCCACTAACTTCCTCTGGCATATTGGGACTCCCATAACTCCTCTGGTTGGGTGGTAGAGGTGTCAAGGTTACCTTCCTTTCCCCATGCCTGAAGCTATAAGTGTTGTCCCTTCCCTGGTGGGTTGTGTTCCTGTCAAACTCCCAAGGCCTCCCTAGTAGTAGATGGCAGGCATCCATTGGCACTACATCACATAGTACTTCATCCTTGTATACCTTCCCAATAGAGAAAGGGACTAAGCATTGCCTATCATCCCTCACCTCAGCCCCCTTTTTAAGCCATCTCAGTTTGTAGGGGTGTGGATGTTCTTGAGTAACCAGGCTTAGCTTGTTCACTAGGGTGATGGAAGCCACATTAGTACAATTTCCTCCATCAATTATAAAGTTACAGACCCTCTTCTGAATTGTGCATCTACTCCTGAATATCAAAGACCTCTGGTCATCCTCTAGTGGGGTATGTTGGGACTGCATGACCCTCCATAGGACCAAGTTATGGCCTGTATCAGGGTGGGCCATGACCAAGTCCTGCATTGGTTCTTCCTCAGCTGTCACCTCCTCTAACACCATAATATCATCAACCTCATACTCAACCAGTCCCTCCCTCTCCCACTCTTCTACCTCCATAAGTGTCATGGTTCTCTTAGAAGGACAGTCCTTCCTAAAGTGGCCATAGCCCTGACACTGGAAACATCTGATCTTGTTCTCAGTTGGGGTGGGGTTAGGCTTAGGGTTCACAACTTCTTTTCCTTTGTCTGTGGTTGATTGGGTGGTTGTTTTAGGGGCTTCCCCCATCCTAACACCACTGTAAGGTCTGTACACAGGCCTAGCAGCATGTTTAGTCACAACTGGTTTAGTTTTTCCCATTTTCTCAACTCTTAAGGCTAGGTTGACAACATCATCATATGACCACAAAGGCTGCATCCTGACTCTAGCAGCAATGCTCCTGTCTAGACCCTCTAAGAACCTGTCAATCCTTTGTTCAGGTTTCTCATTGACCTCACACTGGAGAGTCAACTGTTCAAAGTCCCTTAGGTATGCTTCTACAGACCTCTCCTCTTACTTCACTTTAGATAACTTGATGAACAGATCTTGGGTGTAGTCTTTAGTTACAAATTTACTTAGCATTTTCTTTTTGAGTTTTGACCAAGACCTAAAGGGTTCTTTCCCTTCCTTAATTCTTTGGTGTTTCAAATTATCAAACCATAAGGATGCATACCCTTTTAGCCTTAACACAACAACTTTAAATGACTTAAAATCAGTGTATCCTTTGTATTTAAACACCTTTTCAACATCCCTAATCCATTATAGTAGGTCATCAGGATTCAAACTACCAGAAAATTCAGGAATTTCTACCTTGGGATGCTTGTCAGTGTGATCTGGAATCTCCTCATAGGTTCTGTTGCTTTCCTCTGAGTCTGATCCATCTTCCTCCTGCAGGGACTATCCTCTTCCCATGCCCATGTGGCCACGACCTCTGCCTCTGCCTCTAGGGGGCGGTCTTCCTCTCACTGGGTGTGTGATGTTCTCAATGACAGTGTTCAAGGCAGCCAGCACTACATTAACAGTGCCTGCTAACTGATCCACCTATCCTTCAATACCTGCAAGCCTCTCTTCACTCATTGGGATATTTTTTGTACTTTTGTTGTAGTAAGGGTAGTAATGTCTTCACAACCAAAGCTCTGATGCCAGAATTGCAGTGATATTGTAGGGGCTAAGTATGAATTTGACACAAGATGACCTTCAGACTCAAACTAGACACAAGGGTATGGATGTTCCCCAATTCCCACAGCTTAACATAGGAAATTGAACAACAAACTAGACTGACTAAGCCTTTTTACCACAGTCTAGCACAGGTAAGAAACCTTGAGCCAACAACAAGTAAAACAACCCACAGTCTAAGCATATGGATGCTCAACTTGCCACAAACTTTGATCAACACCCACAACCTATCAAAGGATGTTATCAGGCCTGACTCTCAACTACAGCAATGCACAAGTTGAAAAGGTTTTGGGAATGAGAAGAATTCTCAGGTTTTTTCATTAAAACATAAACTGCCTTTTACATATTAGCAAGGGTCCTTTATATAGGCCTCAATGCTTGATCTGATACAACCCTAAAACCTCATCTAAGGGCCAAGATTTACTACTGAAATACAACAAATACTGGCTAGTAAGTACAGACTGAAATACAAAAGAAAAGTACTAAAACAGACAAAAGTGCAGACTTATGACAGTGACATGCTTCAGGTTGTCTTGGTGCTTGGTGTTGGCTTGGAGCTTGTGGACGAAGCTCATTAATGCCTCCTTGACCTTCTTCTGGTGGCTTTCTAAGACTAGGCAAGACAATCAAAAGACCTTTGGAGATGGTCTTTCAATGCTTACCCAAAAGTGGAAAAAACTGCTTTATGCTTTTCTGCTTTTTACTGAATTTGATTTGGATTTTTAGGGTAGTTGTGTTGTGATTTGAGACTGGTTCCCTAGGACTTTTTTGGACCTAGGTGGGTGAGGTTTTAGCTGGACCTGGTGGTAGTTGGTGGTTCATGGTGTGGTGGAGGTTGTGCCTTCCCCAAGTGGCCTCTGCTGCTTGTTTATGCGTCAGGTTGATTTGGTGTTGGTTGGTTTGTCTTAAGCTGAGCTGGTTCGTGTCTTGGCTATCATGGTCCTTCATTGTGGCCTTGCTTGGACTAGCATTTCCTTGTCTGAAGTCCCTCCCCTCGCTACCCATCCCCTGCCCCTTGACTGACCTCTGGATACCCATATAGAACCCCTCTTGGCTATCAGTGCTCATCATCTTACCCCCATTGGCTTGCCCCTTGTCCCCCTTGCTGGTTATTGCTCTGCCCTGTCCCTCAGCTCCTGCTGCAACAGAGTGGGAGAAAATTTGAACTTGATGAAGTCCAAGAGCCACAAACCGAAAAGGACGACGAGGAAAACGTTCCCTCTTCGTCTGACACGGTCATTATTCCTTCGGAACCTAGGAGGTCAAGCAGAATTAGTCATCAACCTGATAGATACCTTGGTATTATAGAGGAAGGTGATGACTATATGTGTTACTTTTTGAAAGTAAAGAACCTGTTACCTACAAAGCAGCCATTTCTAGTCCCGACTCAAAGCTATGGCTAGGAGCCATGCAATCCGAAATGGGTTCTATGTACGACAATCAAGTATAGGACTTGGTTGATTTACCTAAGGAGGTAAGACCTCTTCAGTGTAAGTGGATCTATAAGATCAAAAGTGGCATAGATAAACATAATGATGTTTACAAAGCTAGATTGGTGGCAAAAGGTTTCACCCAAGTTCATGGTCTTCACTATGACAAAACCTTCGCCCCAGTCGCCATGCTTCGATCCATAAGGATTATCTTAGCGGTTGCCGCATTTCATAATTATGAGATTTGGCAAATGGATGTCAAAACCGCCTTCTTGAATGGGATTCTAGAAGAGGAAGTGTACATGACACAACCTGAAGGTTTTGTGGATCCATCAAACCCTAAGAAGGTATGCAAACTTAAGAGATCCATTTATGATCTTAAACAAGCATCCTGGAGTTGGAATCATCGTTTCGATCATGTAATTAAACAAAATGGTTTCACTCGAAGTGTCGAGGAACCATGTTTATACATGAAGTTTAGTGGGAGTAAAGTAACTTTTCTAGTCTTGTATGTAGATGACATACTACTCGTTGGGAATGACATTCCAATGCTCACTTCTGTGAAGGAGTGGCTAGGGATTCATTTCCAAATGAAAGACTTAGGAGAAGCCCAGCGCATCTTAGGTATCCGGATCTATAGGGATAGATCTAAAAGGATACTAGCATTAAGTCGAGAAACTTATATTGATAAAATTCTTGATCGGTTCAACATGAAAGACTCTAAGAGAGGCTTTCTTCCTATGGGAAGTGGGATCACTTTGAGCAAGTCAGAGTGCCCTACCAAACCCGAGAAGATTGAACGCATGAAATTGATCCCTTACGCATCTGCTGTTGGATCAATCATGTATGCTATGATGTGCACTCGTCCCGATGTTGCATATGCTTTGAGCATGACAAGTCGTTACCAAGCAAATCCAGGTGCGAGTCACTGGATAGCCGTAAAGAACATCCTTAAGTACTTGAGAAGGATCAAGGATTCGTTCTTAGTGTTTGGAGGCGAGACTGAGTTACGTATAAAAGGTTACATAGATGCCAGTTTCCAAATAGATAGGGATGATATGAAATCCTAATCCGGCTACGTTTATATGATGAATGGAGGAGCTGTTTGCTGGAAGAGTTTCAAGCAAAGCGTTACATCGGATTCTACAACAAAAGCAGAGTACCTTGCAGCGTCTGAAGCTGCAAAGGAAGCTGTGTGGATTCGGCAATTTTTGGAAGGACTAACAGTAGTCCCTACTGCCAAAGATCCTATCACGATTAATTGTGATAACAGTGGGGCTATTTTTCAAGCAAAAGAGCCCAAGTCTAGTAACAAGTCTAGACATGTACTTAGGAAATACCATGTAATTAGAGATTACGTGGACAGAAAGAAAATTGACATTTGTAAGGTTGGGACAGATGACAACATTGCTGATCCTTTAACCAAGCCTTTATCAAAGGCTAAGCATGATGGTCATGTCGTCACAATGGGATTGAGACGTGTACCAGAATTCCTTTAGATTATGTAATATGTAATAATTGAATGTTGTATTAATTATTTCACATATGATAATTGCATTCATTGTTCGAGTTTTATTATAAACTCTTTTATTTAGTTTGACTAAATTTAATACTTTGTTTATCCGAATAGATTGTAAGACAATGTTGGACCCTATTCAAGTGAATAGGACGAACATAGTATTTTGTCCCTAGTCAGTCAATGAGGTGACGTCTCAAAGTGACTAGATTGTAAGTCGATCGATGGATGGTTCAACACCATGGGGTCATGGAGATGACTGGTCGTTTACATAGACAGACTGTATGACATTCTGTCGGATAGTGACATTTGTAGAGACCCTTAAATCAATTATTTGATGCCTGGTTGTGGTAGGGTCTTCTATCTTATTCCTATGAGTCGATTCTTTTGACTGGCGACCGCTTATCTGAGTCGGTGCAGTTTTCGATTGGTTTTGGTTGATGTTCTAGGTCGTGCCGTAAAAGGAGGCCGATGGACATCTTCTGGATCATGGTGATCTGCATCATACAGAGTAGATGAACCAACATGAACTGTCCATCCACGTTGGGTACAAACATCTTTAGGCCACTCGAGGAGAACTTACTGTAAATGCGTGGCCACGCTCGGAAAGAGATCTATGGTAGATTTTCCGGTCAGACAGTTACTCTCCCTATCGAGAAAACCATTCTAGATATTATCAGTCGCAAGTGCGACCTGAAAGATACCTTGCGTTGAGTGGGTGATGTGATAAAGAGACAAGAGAATTGCTGACGCACACTTGTGTCAGACAAGTGGGAGATTGTTGGAGTAGGTGTCCTCCACAATAGTGCGCCACATAAATGATGTGAGTTTTACTTAACCTCGCAAGCGGACGAGTTATCGTTGGGTATTGCAAGGGTCGTATCCCAAGGGACGGTATTTATGGTTCTAAGGCGGTTTAATCAAATTCTAGTTTAGTTCTAGCTAATAGCAAGTTGAGGGTGAGTGAAACTAACTAAGTCTAACAAATAAGCAAGTATGAGAATTAAGACTCGGTAGAAAGTCTCTTGTCGTTGGTAGGAGTACCTAGGTTGGTTCCCTTCCATTGCATACCATTCTTGTTGGAATTGATCATCGGGAGGGAAGGAAGGACATACTTCATATGTGTGACCAACACCTCCACAAGTATCGCATATCGGTTGTTGGGAGTAAGATCTTAGTGGAGACCTTGGTTGCTCAACATAGTACACCCTATCTTGACTTGGTCTTTCTCTTGGGAGTTGGTGGATTTGTCCCTTGCCTTTGTCTAGACCCAAGTTATCAAACTTCTTTGAGAGCTCATCCAATTTGAGTTTGGTTTCCATCTCGAGTCTATTAGACCCTTCACCTCTACCCTTGCTCTCTCTCGAACCATAGCTATTCTCCATCTCAGAGATGTTTTGAATCATCTCCGTGATTTCGGCGTTGTTCATTTTATCGAAAGTTCCCCCGAAGGCCGCCACTATCATGTCTCGAAATCTTTGCTCTAGAGTTTGAAAGAAGATTTGAGTAGTCAACCATTTCGGGATACCATGGTGAGGGCAAGAGGTTAGAAGATCTCGAAACCTCTCCCAAGCTTCACTCAATGTCTCATAGCCTTTTTGCTTGAAAGTTTGGATTTCATGTCTTATCCCTGCGGTTTTTGAGGGGGGTAGAACTTGGTGATGAAGGCTTATGAGAGACTAGCCCAAGTGGTGAAAATTCTCGGCTCATGGGAATTCAACCATTTCTTTGCATTTTCATTCAAGGAGAAAGGAAATAACATGAGTAAGATTTGGTCTTCGGTGATCCCATTCCTCTTGATTGTTCCCACCTTCTCCTTAAAACCTACCAAGTGCTCATGAGCATCTTTATTCTTTAACCCGTGAAAGATGTCTTGTTGAATGAATGAGATGACATGATGACGGAGATCGAATGTGTTGGGGGCAATGGCTCCGTAAATGATGGCCGAGCAAGACCGGTCGGGGTCCGGCCTATTGTAGTAGCCCATGGGTTGGTACGCCATCTCTATGTTGAATGGGTTGTTTGTTGGTGAAATAGGTGAAATTGGGGAATTTGGTGAGTGGGTGTTGTTTGAATTTTGGGAAAAAGTGGGTGAATTTATGGGTGATGTGTTTATTGGAATGTTTGTGGGTATGATGAGGGGTGGTAAAGTGGTTGGTGGTGTTTGTGAAGTTGAAGGCTCAATTGTGGGTGGTGGAGTATTTATGGGGGTAAGAATGGGTGGGGATCCTCTTAAGGAAATAAGACCGTGTCTTCTTCTAGCCCGGAAAGTTTTCTCTATCTCTCGGTCGAGAGAGAAGTGTGGACCGATATAACACCTGTTCATTGATAACACTATATTTTACCCGTTTTTGACCCACATTTTGTCTCTTATTCAGTCGAAAATAATATTTTGAGTAGTACAGTTAACTCGTTTTGGAATAAAATAGGTAGTTAGCTAATTTTACTATAGTTGTTATCTATCCATATTATATGTCGGGATTTTGGTACTTCTCCGTATATTTTTATTTGTGTAGGTGTTTGACTCGAAGGAAAACCGATCAGAGTAACACCAGTGGATCAAAGATTGGGCCTCGTCTTATTTATGTTGTGGCCATCATGGTCTTACATGGCCATGTAACAACGTAAAGAAACAGGCCCATAATCCCAATTTTGGGGAGTCATTTTGATAATTGAACAACAAGACGGAAGAAAAGAAAAGAGAAAGGGGAGTAGCCAATGAAGAGGCCCACTTGGCTTAGGCAATTGGACAATAAGAAAGGAGGGAGCTCCACAATTTTGGGGGCAGGCGGGCAGCAGCCAAAAAGGAGGAAGGAGCAGGGAGAAAGAGACGAGAGTAGAAGGGTAGGAGTAGTTTTAGGGTAGACTTTCTATTTTTACTTTTAAAAATCCATTAAAAACTCCATCTTTTGCATTTCTTAGCTTAGATTAGTAGCTTAGTCTTTCAATTTACAAAATTGTATGAAGAATTTCTCGT
This sequence comes from Heliosperma pusillum, assembly GCA_022085475.1. Lineage (NCBI taxonomy): Eukaryota > Viridiplantae > Streptophyta > Magnoliopsida > Caryophyllales > Caryophyllaceae > Heliosperma > Heliosperma pusillum. The sequence goes on along the minus strand of JAIUZE010024875.1, from coordinate 1,489 downwards.
CTCATTCCTCCTTAATTCAAGTTTGGTATAATTTTCTATCCCTCTTCTAGTTTATATAAAGTTGTTATTTTTATTTACTTTTGCAGTTACTTAGCTAAAGTTTCCGTCTTTATTAGTTTTGTCATATTTAATGTTATAGTTAGTGTAGTGGGTATTATGTTTAGAGTTAGTTATTTCGTTTTTAGTCATTAGATTAGTTAAAGTTTTAATCTTTAGTATTTTATAGTGCTTAGTATTATGTTTAGAGTAATTATTATAATTTTTATTGGTTTATCTATGATTAGTGAGTAGAATTTTCACTAGTGTTCGATTAGACCCCGACTTGTTTATTTTACATGACTAGGTCTCGATTTTTATGAGTTGTTGAATAATCGGCTGAGATTGGTTAAGGGAATTTGTATTGTTGTTTTTGTGTCTTGACCTTTCTCCTTGACCCTTGTCCATCGGTGGGAACCGGTTAGGTTTAGGATTATCGTTATTTCACTTGGCTAGTTTCACTCACTTAGGTTGAACACGGGAGTTGGAACCGAGGTGGGGTGCCCTTGACCTTCAATTAGAAGCCTACCCTTGGGAAAGGGAGGGGGATAATTGGGAAATTAGATGAGGACCTAAGGACTTAGACCATCGCTAGGATACCATGGGAGTGGGTTCTAGTTGTGTCCTAAGATACCGGTTGCGAACTCGGGAGTGAGGTAATCGGGACTACTTGTATTGACCGCGAACCCGGGAGGGGGGCGGGAGATACCTTGAGGCGTTTTCCTCTTAAACCGATTGCTTGACAACTAGATAAAGAGACTTGTGAATGTGAAAGAAACTCGTTGGTGGTATAATCGAGCCCTAGGCCTTTCTTTTTTATTTAATACGCTATTTCTATTAATTAATAGTTAGTTTAGTAGACTTAGCTAGTCATTAGTTTAGTTAGTTAGCTTAATATTAACTCTCTTCATGATTTGCGTAGCTAACTTGTGATTTGAGACGAGCTAGTAATCGACCTTGACCTCTCTGTGGATCGACCTCGACTACCGCTACTGCATTAGCTTAGTTGAGTTATAAATTTGTTTTGGCCGGGGAAGGGCGACAAAAATCCCCGCGTCATTCATACACTCAAAAGAGAATCAAATGGTCCTAATGCAAATAGATGCACTAGGACAAATGGAAAATCAAACAAATAAAAGTGAACTAAGCCTAAAACCAATTAAACTATCTTATCCACTATCGCCGTCCCCGGCAACGGCGCCAAAAACTTGATGTGAGTTTTACTTAACCTCGCAAGCGGACAAGTTATCGTTGGGTATTGCAAGGGTCGTATCCCAAGGGACGGTAATTATGGTTCTAAGGCGGTTTAATCAAATTCTAGTTTAGTTCTAGCTAATAGCAAGTTGAGGGTGAGTGAAACTAACTAAGTCTAACAAAAAAGCAAATATGAGATTTAAGACAAGAATTAAGAAATCTAAGGCAAATGGGTTCGCTAATGAGGTTGGAGTTGAAT